>WBMV01000128.1:211954-441093 GCA_013396655.1 Campylorhamphus procurvoides
AAAAAAAAAAAAAAGAAACCTGGGCACTGTGACACACTATAAAACCAGTTTGATTTCAGGAATACCATGTAATCCTTTGCTGATGTGTCAGTAACTGACTGGTTGTGTTTTCCTTTTTGAGCTGACAGGAGGGTATGAAACTGGAGGTGGCAGGGTTTAAGCAGCACCGAAGTTGGAGTATCTGCCATAAGTTCTGTACTCTGGGATGAACTTGGTTGGCCAAGATGTTTAACATTGTCTCTGGGGTTTGGGACACCAGTGACTAACTGTAGGAATTGTAGGAAAGATTTCAGAGCAAGCACAATCCTTGTACAAATCTAGAGGGCTCAGCACTGTTCTTGTGAAAGGAGATTGAAAGACATAGTCTTTCAGCTTAGGGATCACTGAGGAAAGGAGGAGGAGGAACTGGTGGGTAGAGGGCTTATAAAAGAAGATGTAGATTAGAAATAGGGAGCTTAAAAAGAAAAAAGTTGATCAGAAATAAGGAGATTATAAGAGAAAAGAAAAAACTTTTGGAAGGCTCCCTTACAAAGAAACTATATTTAGAATAGAAAATGCAAGGAGCAAAACAATGCAAGTGAGGTTTAAAAATTCCAATATAACTTTTAGAGGAGTTTAATTATGTCCAGACCCAAAGCATCATCTCAGTCCTAATCATTTCCTAAGCAAGAATCCAGAATGGTGATAAACATCACCTGTAATGCTACTTGTGGTGACGAGAAGATGGAAACTTTCAGGCATTTCTCATTTTCTGAAACCATATCAGAACTAAGCTCAGAATTGCAAAGGGGGAAAAAATGGACCTTTTTCAATCCCCCCAGAGAATTGTGCCTGGACAGAGATCAACTCTAAGTTGTAATCAGCAGTACAGGTCCTTCTGTTTGTGAAAGTTAAACTGTCCATCCATTAAAGTTTTATTTTTCTTGTGGGGCAGATCAATACCTAAATAATTGATTGTCTGACTAATTGAGCAGCTGAATTATTGAAGATTTTTAATGTGAATTTCATGACATGAGATGATTAAAGACCAGGACAGGTGCCAGGGGAAGTTCTAAGTAAATGAATGGAAGTAGTCAGGTAGAGTTATCCAAGATCCTTTACTGAAGTTAAGATTATGGCTGGCGATTCTTGTTCTGTGTATCCTCAATTTGTCCTTTTCATGAGGAATAAACCCTCAGGCATTGGGGTCCTTGCTTTCCCATTTACCAGTAAGTCCTGCTCCCAGCACTTCTCAGCAAACACAAATTTACACAATGTCAGGATCGCATTCAAAATTATAAAACATATCAGTGTCTGATTTTGCAAAACCTTTGCTCTTTTTTGACCTAGCTGAACCTTTTCTGAAATCAGCAGGATCAGATTAGAAGCAGACTGCTCCTGTTATTGGTAGGAGAAACCTCAACTATAGCATTACCAGACTTCTATTTTCCTAACAAATTCAATTTGTAATATATGTTAAAATTAGTATCTTGGTGTTTGGCTATGTCTTTAAGATCCACCCTGCTGTTAGGAGCACACCAAGACTTGGAATGGACATATTAACATTTCTGTAATTGTCTTTTAAACAATTTCATAGAATCATGAAGGTTGGAAGAAACCCTTAAGATCATTAAGTCTATTCTTAATTTTTGTAACCCAAGGTCTACCAGCATTCTCAGCTAGTATGCACAGTTGTATGTCTTAGGAAAGGGCGAAAGGGAGAAACTATGGCTGAAAGCATATGCACATCTGTTTTGGGGAATATTTATGCAATATTTTCAGAATTCTCTCATGAGCATCCATTAATGCCTCTGATTAACATGTATGAATTAGAGGGAAACTTTACTGTCTCCCTTGTATTTAAGTTAACTTGTGCTTTCCACTATAAAAGCCGTATTTCATTTGAGAGGTCTCAAAGATGGCAGTTTATAGCTCATCTCTGGTGATAATCAGAGATATTTTCTGTTTTAAAACTTATTGTTTCTTCCTTCTTTCAGAAAAGATTTGTAGTCAGAGAAAAAAAATTGAATATTGCAGCATAAATGATATGCTATAAAAGCCACAAAGATGATAAACCAACAAATGCACACACACATGCAGACATTGCTAAAGGAATTTCAAGTTGGCAAATTGTATCAATAGACAGGAAATGCCATATTTATGTTGCATCAAACAGTGCACTGAGGAAAGGCAGACTCAGGGAGTGGCAGTTGTTATTTAATTCTATAAAATAATTTTTTTTTTTTTGCAGTTGAAGCTTCCTGGAATATACGTATTTACAGTTCCTTAAAAAACAAAATGAAAAAAAAAGTTAAGACTTGCCTTGTAAGTGCTCTGGTCAAAAGGGAAGACCTGATTTCATTAAAATGCAGGCAATAAAAGTATCCTCCAAAAGTAATACAAAGTTACATACGTGCCAAGGACTGCAGTTTCCTGGTTTTTATCTAGTGGTCTAGGCACTTCTGTGCTGATTAGTTATAGGTTATTAGCAAGTTCTTTAATTAAAGTAAGGGAAAAGTGAATAATTTCATAAAATCCCCATATCTGTTGTAATGGCTTCCCCTCTGCGGGCTTTCTAGTTAGGGATTTAGAGTCCAAAGGAAATGTAATTGAGAACCGAATTGTGTTGGGAAGAATGAAAAATGTAACAGGGAGCCACGGTTTGTTTTGGGATGGCCTTAAATGGAAGTTTTGTTATATTAGATAAGGGATCACGAAATCCCCATTTAATATCATGTGAGGTAATCTAACATAGCATCAAATGCATAGTAACTTTTGACATAGAGATGTTGCTGTGTTGACTATATCTTCGACATGCAGCTCACTCTCATTTGGGCTGAAGACATATATTTCTTTCTCCTCATCAGAGTCCAGAGTGCTGACTGTCAGTGAGTGATGAAGGAAAGGATGTGTGCTCTGGCACTTCCTGACACCAAAAGGACACTTTTAAGTTAGAAGTAGAAGCTTCATGGGGTTCTTTTTCTTGCCCAGTATTGGTACCGTGCACAGCACAGCAAACAAATGGTGATGCTGCTGCTCATGACAGCAGAAGCCCAAGAGTGAACTTAAGCTGGAATTTGTGTCATAGTGTGTTCTTGAACAGTCAGCTGCATTCCTAAAGGAGTTTTGTATGAAGCATAGTAGATTCCAACTTATCCTTTTTTCCCCAGTTTTCTCCCTTATCAGCCCTCTAGAAGATATCACAAAAGCTACACAAACATTTAGCAAACACTGACATTTGAGCAGAAAGTTTAACTTGCACTGTGCTATGATTTCCTTAGCTATTTCTGGTTGGGAAAATCATTGGCTTGCTTCCATGGAATATTGGCTCCAGTCATAGTAAGATAAGAGGGAATGATAGGAAAGAATTTATTTTTTTTCTGTGCAAACCCATGCTAGGGATGTCCTTACTTAATGTATACAGTCAACAGGATTTTGTGACAAGCATCTTCTTTAATTCAAATTGCATAATTCAATTTGGCTTGTGGCTCCCCCTGAAATACATTTCAGTGCAGAAGGGCATCCATTGTGGAAGGGAACACAAAACAGCTGGCCTTATTGAAGTTCTATATGTCCCAGCTAGACAAGTGCTCTGATGGAAACCCCTTCTCTCTTATGTTATTTAGGTATATATTATGAGTTTTTATTTATATTGTATCTCACGATAAAACTCTGTATGGTCTTAATAAAGGGCATAGAATATTAAACTGTTATGATGCCTCTCATGGCTGAACAAAGCTCTGCTAGTAAGTTTTGTAGTTTTGAATACGTTTATGTTTCATTCCAACACTGACTTAATAGTTCCTCAAGTAGATAGGTCATATCAAATTAAGTATGGGAACCACAAATGGTTATATTAAGATAACTTTATTCATAAACTTCAAACACAAAAGCTGTTGATGAAGCCCACACTATTGGGATGAGGGGTGTAATTGGTAAGAACTGTTTCCTTAGTAATGGTTTCCTCATTTTTAATAATTCCAGTCATACACACACCCTTATATAGCAAAAAAATGTAGACACCATAGGCATCCATAAATTCCCTTGTTCCAAGTTCCTCTTTTCTCTGTGTTGTTGTAGGTCTTGAGACCATGAGCGTTAGGAGTTTCACCAACAGAAGTCATAAAAAACTCTATAATTTTGGATTTCAGAGAACAGCATTCCTTCTGCTCATGTCTGCATGGACATGTCTAAAAGCCTTTCTCTAGAATTTATGAAAACAGACCAAAAAACATTCTTGTATGTGCCCAATCATGGGTAAAAATTCCATCTTTTGTTGCTGGCCTCCTAGAAATGAGCTGATCTTTGCCACACAGCTGTCCAGAGAGGAAGAATTATTTCTTAGTGACTATAAAGGTTTTGTGTTTTATTTTCATTCCAATGCATGTTGTAACTAGTACATGATCAAAAACCTTCAAAGTGCTGTGTGGGGACAGAATTCTGCTTTTGCATTTTAGTTTGGAGCCAGGATCATTTAATGGATTCTTACATTTCACTAGTTGCTGTCCCTTGGTCAGCACTGTGTTCAAAACCCTCTTCTGATGGCACTTCCACATGTTTATGAAACAATCCACTTTCAACAAAGCCACCAAATAGTTCTGCTGTTTGCAGGCCAGGCCCTTGGAACAGGATGAATTGTTATGTTGAAAAAACTAATTCATAGAAATGAGGAAGTTTTGGATTATTTTGCTTTATCTTTAAGATACAAAAGAAATTATTTGCAGAGGTCTCCATAAGGAAGAATATATGTATTTCTGAGAGGCTAAATACTCCCTATTAAGGTGAAACATAAATGTGTGGAGAATAAAAGTTAGGGTATAAAAGAAGGGCATAAAAGAAGGGTGAGAGAAAGAACTGGATCAAAACTACTTGTTACTGCTACTTTGAATGCTCTATTTCTAGAAACTTTACAGAAGTGCTAATTAGTCTGTAAATGCATGTCAAAGTACAAGTCTGTTGCTTGTAACATATAATTTTCTGTATTACCAGTGTATCTAATTGACAACTAATAATTTGTAATATGTATAGGTAGATCATTTAGTTAAAATACATTACCTGTCAGATTAGCAATGAAAAAACCTTTGACGTTCTGCTATGCAGGTCCAGGACTGTTTTACAGAATAACATATTTGGATTGGAAACTGCATTATTTCAGTAGTTTTCTAAATATTTGAAAATTGTTTAAAGTGTGTTTCCATTTTTTCACAGAATACCCATATAATGATGATTCAGTTGTCGAAGATGATGTCACAGAATTATTATTTCTGGAATCAGCCATAAAACATGGTGTCGCATTGTAATATGTCCCTGAGAGCATCTCTCCAGCTGGTGTAGGATTATTACTTACTAGGTATCCTTCATGGTTTTGCTTGTTTTTTAAATGTCACAGGATTCCCCCGCTCCTTTGGTGTGACAAAACTGTAATCCCACAGATGTACTGCAGTCAGATCTGTGAGTGGGAATCGAGAGAAAATACCCCTGCAGTTCTGAACAAGGTGGCTCAGGCACTGTTGATTTCTACCTCTAGCTTAGGAGAGGACAAGTGCCAGAGAGCTGCCAGGTGAGCCAGGTCATGCCATGTGTTGGCACAGCTTGGATGGTGCTGTAGAGCTGTTGCAGAGCTAAGTGCAAGAGGGGTCCACCTGGGCCTGTCTACACTTCTTGACTGTCACAGCAGTGGCTACAGCCTATTTCTATAGCTTAGAACTGATGTTTTGGATGAAGTTTTGACTAAACTAGTCTGACTAATTCAGGTTAGCTTTCCTTCACATGTTTCCTTACATGTTGTAATCCTTTGAGCATGCCAGTTTTTTCACACTTTGCCCATCTCTTGGGAATTCAGTGTGTTTTTCAGGTATGTGAGAAATTGTGGTGAGGGTTTCTTTGCAATATTATTGTCTGTGAAGCAGGTGGTAAAGCAGGTCCTCTGAATCAGTCCTGACTATGGGTACAGACATTTCTCCTTCACAATCAATGAAAGAACCAGGAAATGAGTGCCATGAGGAAAAGCAAAGGAAATGAGATGTGGTGGTTAAAACTCATTATACACATTAACCAGAGCTATATATTTGTGCTTAATCCACAAGGAATGGGGTACCGTGTTGCTACCTATGTTGTTCCACAGTCATTGACAGAGGATTTGTATTCTCCTTCTGGGCTGCTCTTAAAAGAAAGGCTTTCTATTCTTAGTATTCAAGAATGCTGTAGCTTTTTTCTAAAATCAAATAGTTGTATCCCAGTTTTGTTCTTAAAGTTAAAAGTTCCCTTTGACTTTCCTTACAATCTTTTCTGTCTCTGGAGAGACACTACTGGTGCTGCAGCCTTTAAACAGAAATTATATTGTTATGTTTACTTCATACTTGACCTATTATCAAAGCAAATGATTGACTTTCTGAAGCACATGCTGGGTTGGGGTCACTGGGTTATGGGAAGAGCAGAGTAATATCTGCCAAGATGGTCTGGTGAGGTGGATGTGAGACAAGGAGAGTATTCAAGAATGAATTACTAAAGAGAGAACGACTCATCCTGGCTCCACTGAACACTGGACTCTTTATGACTCCTGCTTGCCTAAAGCTACCCCTGCGACACTGTCCTTGAAAATGTGCAGTGACTTGGTAACACCTGTCAGAATGAATCAGCAGGTATCAATTAGATGCTCCCTGAAAGGCTTGTGGTAACAGGAGATCTCAGTTGAAGGTCCCTGGGTCCTGTTCGAGGTATTTTCTCTGCTGTACCCTCTACTGTGAACGAAAAAAAAAACCAGCATCATAATATTGCTAGAGGTAAGGTGGAAATGGTACCTCTATTCATCAGAGCCATATATGTTAGCCTTAATCTGGACAGAAGTGTTTGTTGACATTGCTGGCACTCACAGTGATCAAGGGTAATACAGACTTTCACACTCTCTCTCCAGTAGTTTGCAACTTCTCTGAGAACAGGATCTTCTGGGTTGCAAGTCCTTGGGTTTAGGCTACACTGTGTGTCAGAAAGAGTTTCAAATAGTTTTTGAACAGATTTTCTCTACTGACATCAGCCTCATATGCAATTATACTTAGATCATATTACCACAAAAAGTGCCAGTGTGACCCATGCACATGTTTTCTACTTATTTATGATTATTTAATGTCCCAAGTACTACCACAAATGGAGTGCAATGTGAGTTCATTAGGGTGGATAAAATTCTCCTGAGTGTGAGTTTTGTGCTTGAATTTCTTCTTTGACTTTGTATCTAAACAAAGACAAGTTCATGTTTCAGACTATCTTTCAGAAATCAAGTGTTAGATTCATTTTACCCAACACTAGACATCTACATATTAACCTTTACCCCGAGCTGGATCACTCTGAGCTGTTTTCAGTCAGTGCAAATCAATAGGTAGTGTGAGGGCAGGGTTCATGTTAGTAGGTATTAGATATCCATCTTGGGCTGGAAGGAATTGGGTTCTAGAAATTCCTCTCTCCATAGGACCAAAGAGATGAGATTGTTCCTTCAGATACAAACATCTAATCCTGGTAACATCACAGTCCAGTCTCTGTGAACTCACACTTAACACACTAATTTGCCAATAGCTAGTTTTGTGTCTGCTGCTGGATTTATGCCCATGTTATGGGTTAAAGATATATTTAGATAACTTGTAAACGGCAGGTTGGGCTCCATTACACTGCACAAGATATCAGCCCACCTCACACAGTAGAACAGTTTTCTCACATTTGTTTAGCTGAAGATTATGTGCTTTCAAAATGAGGAAATGTTTCCATGGACATAATTTGTGCCCAAGAAGGGGAATGTATGCACCCTGAACCTCACATGCTGTACCATATACTTACAACATCCAGTCAAACCATATGACAACATCTGCAAGCTTCACAGCTCAAACCAGGCTCATATCCCATTACACTGCTGCACAGTGTATTGCCTCTTCTACATGACACCTTACCACTCTGTGTGGACTTACACTGTCCCTTCCTTCCAAGAAGCAGGTCTCGAAGGATGGACAGAGAGCTTTTATCCTAAAACTAGACAAGCTCTTTATTGTGCATCTTTATCATTAGTGATCAAATTCAATCACGTCACTAAAAATAAAACAAAATAAAAAAAAAAGAATTTCTGTAAAAAATCTCTCAAGGAAGGACTGATCCTCATCAGAACAAAGTGTCACCTTATGTGCAATGAAGGATAAATAGTTTTCATTTGGAGATAACAAGTATAATCTCTGAATTTTACTCGAGAAACTGAAGGGAGAAGGATAACTAAGTGAAACTATTTTAGACAAACTTTATGGTTATGTGGAGTCAAAGGTGAAATATTGAGCAATGTTAACACATTTCTTTTTTCATGTTGGCTTTATTGGCTTGGAAAACACAATTAATTATATTTAATATTTTAAAATCTCATTAAAATTCATATCATATAAGCTGTGATTACTTTTTCCTCGGGGTCTGTGATTTCAGTCTCATTTTTACAGTCTCATCCACGTTCCATTGCAAAAAGTGGTGCTATAAGGAAGTAGAGTTTGATAAGAGATGTTTTATTTTCTGTCAATTTGCTAGAACATCAGTGCAGCTGCTGTTTATGGATATAGAGGATGGTGAATATTTTCATCTTTAGTTGAAGTCTGAAGGACCTGAAGAGACTCAGCTTCTCTTCTAATTAGGTCAAATATAAATAACCCTCTTTTCATTTAGAAAGAATATAAATCTGAAATTTTTAGTCATCCTTAATTCATACCTGTTCCAAATCAAAATGTAAATGGCAAGGCAAACAAGTTCTGTTTTTGACCTATCACTGTATTCTCATGTCATTCATCTTCTTATTGCACTTTGAAAGATGTATTTGGGCAAATATTTTTCCAGTTTCAGAAAGAAGCCATCCTGTACTCCCCTCAGCAGGGAAGAGTACAGTGTCTTTTTGCATACTGGAAATTAAAAGCTTGAATATGCGGTAGTTTGCCTATAGGAATTCCTTCTGGGTTAAAATGTGACATGAACAACCTTCATATAATAAAACTCTACTTTGTCTATTATTCTATAATAGCAATAGGTATGTGGGGGGAGGGGAATGAAAAGAAAGATCATAAAGGAATAAAGGGATTGGAGCAGAAAATAATAGATCTGAATTATTTTCTGAAATTATGTCAATGAGTTGTCCCACATACAGAATAGACTACTAACCAATCTGCTCAAAGTAAATAGACTGTGAGAGTTTAGTAATTTACAATTATTAGGTATTTCATATACTAAGGAGACAGCTACATATTCCACTGAAGACTGTGGATATATTACAAAATCTTATGGCAAAAATTAATTCCAGTTGTTATCTTAAAGGATGTTTTTCAGTGGTTGCTCTTTCTAAGACAGGGTGATTCCTTTTCCTCTGTGGGTCTTAGAGTGACATATGATAATGTCTGATTTATTGCTCCTGCGTTTTCCTTAGAAAGCTATAGCTTGGTATCTGCGATCGTGGAAATGCCAAATTACTCTAATTTATTTTTTTTTTAAGTTAAAAGAGAAAATCTTAATTTTATTGTCATAGAAAGTTTTAATACCAAAGTTTTTAAAGCTAAAAGTATGCAGCAGTATGAATCCAGACAGTATTTGGAGGGCTGAGGTCTCCCCCTCTTGTGGTTGGCAGTCTCATCAGAACTACATGAGTGGCTGTATCTGTCGCAGGGCTTTTTAGGGGTTCAGGCATTGTTTTCAGACCGTATGTAGTGATGCTCTTGTTGGCAAATGTAGGGACGGAATTCATTAGACAGCTGGCAAAACCTCATTAAAAATGTCATGGAAGATCATAGTCCAGCTGCCCCCTGACTTTGTATGCTTCTATTTTCAGATGCCCAATTGAATTATGCTAGAGATGACTTTTTGAGTTGGATTGAGTATTCATTTTGGTTATTACTCAGAAATACAGATCACCCATATGTTTGTGTGAGGGTTGCAGCTCCCCTAATGGTGGGAGGGCAGCATATTCTCAGAAAGGAAATTCATTGAAGAAAGGAAACACACTGTTCTCTCCCAGAAAATTGAACAGCATGTGGAAACTTCATGCAAACACAAATCAAAGAGGGGACAGATGGGCTTGGCAGCCTGTCCTTAAAATGACATTCAGAGGAAAAAAAACCCTTAACTTGGAGAGCATATGAATGGTGATGGGAGATTATTGGAAATTTCATGCCCAATATATTTGGTTTTGCAAAATAAAAAGCTTCATGATGCATTTTTTTTCCCCAGCAATTTTAATGTTCTTGAACTCCTCCAGGTAGACCTGAAGGCAAAGATTTCCCTTTCCTTCATTTTACTTAACAAGAAATAGGATACAAACATCATCTGACCTGAAGAACAGAGCAAATCATTGAGACGAAGTTCATCTTCAAAGAACCATTAATCAGTTGAGGTATTTGTTTTGGTATTTTGTGTACAAAAAGCTTTGTGGGTTATCAGTGCGGGGTTCTCCCACTCTTTTCTCAGATTTGCACCAAATTTTTTTCTCCTTTTTATATAGATGCATTAAGATTGTGCACTGTCTGGCTTTTAATAATGAAACTTAAAATGACACTTTGGATGCATAAGGAATTTTTTTAAAGTCTGGCATATCTATGAGAAATTCCCACCAGAGACCTTCAAAGTAATACTTACTGGCTTCATAGTGGCTATCAGTGCTTCACACATAGGCTGCTTTTAACTTACATTTTTCATTTCGAATAAAGTTAATTTTACATAAAATCAAAGCTTTCCTGTGTGCCATAACTGGACCATAAATACTCTATTCGTTAATCCTATCTGAATAGTAAATTAAAGAAGTCAGCAGAAAAAAAGCTAGAAATATTTTCTGGGTTTCTCCTGTCTCCAGGTGGGAGAGAACCTGCTGGGCCATTTTGTCATCTTCTTGCTTATTCCTTATAACGTACAGCCTGCACCAAAGTAAATCCACACACCTTACTTCAAGTAAATCCATGTGGATGGTCCATATTTAAATGTGACTGAATATATGTAAATATTTAAAAACTACAATAGCTCTTCAAACTGAGAAGAATTTTCTAGATTTTCTGTGGTAAATATAAAGCAAGACTAAGTCAGAGATATTTCCCATCCAGATTGTCGAATGGTATGGAGATGAGTTCATATCTGATAAGGAAGTAATTAAAAAGGGCATAATAATAAATGACAGACTACAGCTAATGTAATGTACCAACATCTTCTGCATATTTTTTAGGCATAGCTCTGTTCTCTGTCTATATATCATCTATATCTGATCTATACCTATCTATTTACCTTAGAATGATAAGTATTTTACAGTAAACAGTGGTAGATTGGTGTGTATATTTGACCTTGATCAAACCCCATCATATTAAAAAGGAAACATTCAATATGCTTCTTTAAATTAGAATAGATCATCAGCTTTTGCCCTGTCTTTGAAAATCAGTTGCACAGTTTCCACAGAAAACTTCAGTGCATGAGGAGCTTCCTGCTAGGGAAAGTGTAGTTTTTCAAGCAAGAATTATCCACATCATCTATCTTGGACCTGTGTTGTCTTTTACAGTAGGGCATTTTTGGTATTTTCAATTCTTGTTGTGAACATTTGGATATATTTTCTAGAGTTCCCCACCTCCCAGATTCATATGATTATATAATAACCTCAGGTTTAATATTTATGAGTACATGGCCAAGCTTCTAAAGGTATTGTGGAAAGACTGCAAATCTGACTTAGGCTGAATCCTAAAAGTTCAGAAGCAAAACAAAGCAACCCCCACATGATAGTTTAAGTAACATATTTCATGGCTGTCAGACTGCCAGGCTTGTCAGGGAAGTTTGAGGCAGAGAATGGGAGCAAGACACCTCACCCCAAATACTGCAGAGGAACAGCAATTATGTTATGAGTACAAGCCAGAGATACAACTTGGGGTTCACATGGGAGAATAAAAGAGAACATGGGGAGCCCAGAGCCATTGTCATCTCCATGGTCACTTATGTCCTTGTCTTGCTCCAGAACAGTGGAGAAATAGGTGGATCCCTCCAGGAGAAGGACAGAATATGCAGAAAACATTGGTTTAGGTCCTCCCAAACCTGATGTGTGTGTAGAAAGTTCACTGTCTTTTATTACAACTGTATTTGCTGTTTGTTTTTCACAATGAAATTACATAATCAAAAAATTCATGGTTTCAAAACACTCCTAGTAAAAGATGAGTAGTTATTGACCACACCTTTTTTTTTTTGAAGGAGCTGCCTGATGTGGCTTTTTAGGAATGAAAGGTAGTTCTCTGACCTTGTCCCTCCACTCTCTTCTGACAGCCATAAGCTTCCCACCTCATCTCCTGCTGCAGGTCTTAGAAGAAATCATCCCTTTTACATTTCAGCCAAGAGTCTAAACACTGCTCACTCTTCTCTGTTCTTCCATTTGTGACACTTGGTTTTTGTTTCACCGAACTGATGGTTGCAATTAGGAGCAATATAGGTCACTGGAGGTTTTGTTCTGTGGTGACTCTTGGTGTCATCAGTCTCTCATTTAACAAAAGCCATGGGACATGTCTTGTTCATATTCTCTTGTTCTACTAGAACATTTTTCTTAAGCATTAGCTAGATAATTGCTATGATTACTGATAGGCCTGACTTGATATTTAGGTTGGGGAATGTAAACAAAATGTGCAGATGGTGAACTACAAAGCATGTATTCAGTTATCTGAGCAACAAATATGTTGGGTTCTTCCCCAGATCCCTGTAGTTCATCATTTGGGACTGCCAAGACAGTGTCCTGCACTAACTTCAAAGAGCAAAATTTTGTTTGTCATGGGTAGATGCAGTCCTAAAAATCCACTTGAATATGCAATAGAAGGCTAGAAAAGGGAGAGTGATTGTCTTAATGGCAAAAAACATTTCTAAAAAATATGCCTCTGCTGTAATGACAATTAATTTAATACCCTCAGTTCTGAGATTCCCTCCACCAGTGTCCCAATAGTCCATGGTCTTTTAAATGAAGTTTAAAAAGTGACGTTGAAACTATTTTACTTTTTTTAAGAAATCCAGAAGGTGTATTAGATGGAAAGATGATAGTGGACTTCCAGTCGGGTAAGTGAAGTGGTGTAATGGCAAGAGTTTCTTCCAGCTTTCTGCATTTATTTGTGCTGAATCAGTTGTCTTCTACATAAATGATCAAAATTGATTGGATGCTCCTTTTCAGATATAATTGTATTTCACTCAATTCCAGTGTTAACTTTTAGATTTATACTTCTCAAATAGTACAAAAATTTATACAAATGGTGTAACTTTTTTTGTGGTCAGATTAAAATATTAGCAATTTATGATAAGTGTTGTTTACCATGGTAGTACATTTATATTTAATGAACTTCAAAGAATATATTCAGATGCAAAAATACATTTTTGAAAAGCAAATATTTTTTCTGATTAGTTTTCAGTGTTAAAGTTTAAATGTCATGATTCAGAAGAGCACAGTTTTACTCTTAATACAAGTAGAGTTATAACTAAATAAGAATGGTCTGATTTTTATGGAATCACTTAGACATAGTCAGTTCCCCTTTGTACGATATCTGAAGTGATTTAGTCAAGTGCATTTTTAATTTTAACCATACTGAATAGGAGACAGAGTGAGGTTATTTGTCTTGCAAGAAATGAGAGGACTGTCTGTCAAATGTCTTGCAGCTTTACAAAGAAGAATTTTTGTCTAATCAGGTCACATCCCTCTTTCAGAAGACCCAAATAAACCTTACATAGTCACAAATTTTGAAGCAAGAAGGAGAGTCAAGGGTGCTGTGTATTCCACCCTTTTACATTGTTGAAAAAAAATTGTTTTATCCTACTTTTAGGTGTTTATTTTGTCTGTGTTCTAAATGATGAGGTCATCTGTGTTAAAAATAAATATTTTTCCTAATGGATGTCAACGACCACAGTCCACACAAAGTTGCTGCCCTTCTCTATGAGTTGCAAAAATACCTTTTATAGACAACCACAAGTATTTATATTATAAACTGTTTTTCAGAAACCTCTTACTATGTCTTAGAAACCAATCCTATTCTTCTCTAAAAGCACAATACCTCTTGAAATGCCTTAACTTTTTTCCATTAACAAATTGATCTCCTCTCAAAAAGCTACAGACAATGAACTATATTGATTCAATTAAATTGGTAATGTGAGTGCAATTGACAAGCTGGAGATGTGGGAAATTTCAGGGGAAGAAAGGAGAATATTGTACTTTCTCTACAGATTTAAGTCCGTGCTTTTGACAGAAAACATATCAAAGACCTGTTCAATAACCTTTCTTCTAAGAATCTTTCTTATTGAAGCAGGCCTGATGCAAACAGTCTCTTGACTTGAAGCTCTTCTACTAAGTTTGGATAAGACTTAATGTCCAGGGCGGTGCAGACAAGGACAATGAGATAGATTCCTGCTACTACAGCACTAAAAAAGGGAGAAAAACCTCAACAGGAAACCAGATGTTTTTAGACATTGCCTTCTACACCAGCTGTACATCTTTTCATCTCTTTCCTTCACAATCCTGATGCCATCTCTCCAAGTAATGCAGCAGGTATCCTCGTCCAGTGTAAGTGGACTATGCAGCTGTACACTTATGAATTCTTCTGCGCTTTCAAAGTTCCTTTCAGAGAGCAGAGGAACAGGGGCCACTGATGTTAAGGGTAACAGTGACTTGCCCTGCTTGAAGATGGACTTCGATTAATTTACAGCTGAGATTATACTGCACAGTTGTTTGTGGCAGCCAGACAGAGGCAGATAACGATTTCACACCAGTTATCTGTGACCTTTGAGAAATCTTTTGAAGGTGGTTTCAGAGAGTGGAGATCCTTGGCACAGATTACCCTGTGCTGCCCTGGTAACATCCGTAGAAGGAAATATATAGCAAAGGTGGTGTTAGCTAAGCCAAAGCAAAATGCATTTATTTATAAAATAAGTGTTGTTTTTAGCCAAACTCTTTCAAAACATTACTTTGAACCATGGAGCAGACTTTAGATGGCAATGGATGGAACTTCTGAGTACTGTCTTTGTGATTTTTCACCCAAAAGAAGACCCTGAAAAACATGAAAATATTTGACTTAATTCAAAGCATCAGCATTTATCAGTGGCATGACAAGGCAGACAAATTATATTTGCCCTTTTTTCCACTTTAACTCAAATTATTACCAATTCACATTTTCCTGTAATTGTGTGTAAGGGCTTTTAGGTGAGAATGGTGGTTCACATTGTCAGTCTCTGGAGATTACACTCAAGTGACTTCATGGATGACACACTGATCAGGACGGAATCCTGAACTTTTTCTAAATATCATCTTGTAGAAGTTTCAAGTTCTTCAAGCCACAGTGTAGGTGACAGTTCATCTCCAAAGTGGTGCACTTTAGATAAGCCACCTTGCTTTTGGCGTCTCCTGTATAGATGGAGATATAACTATTTATTTGATAAGAAGAGCAAAATAACCACAGCTAATTTAAACATCTAAAAAAAAAAAGTGAGAAATGATTGCTTTGTTTCTTAGCCTCTTGCTAAAAAGGAATAAATTTAAATATACAAGGCCAGTACAGTAAGTGTAAAGTAAGTAATGCATGGCCTTTAAAAGTCTGAAGAAATTCTTTTATACTGGGAACTTAACATATACAACTGATGGCATTTTATAATAAAGAACACAGGTGATGCCCGTTCTCTGACTACCTTTATTTATTAATAAATTCCTGTCATGCTTTTGTGTGTTGGCATATTTGGAATTTATAAGGATTATATTCAGAGCAAATGCAAGGCAACCAGCTGTAATGTCAATGTGCTCTTAACTTGACTTCTGCTAGTAAAATGGTAGCAAAAATGATTGAAAGGAAGGGCAAGAAGGAGGACTATGGAAACTATGTCCAAATGGTTGACTGCTACATACACTGTAAACATTGCCAGAATTCATTCTTTCACTTACCTATAAACTGAGGTGTATTCTTCAGTTTCAGATACCATAGCCAGTCCAAGGAAATCACAGAGCAAGGTGGAGGGCAATGAGAATCTGGTAGGTATGTGTCTTCCTTGAGACTTAGGAGATTGCTTTCCCATAGACTTGTCTTGTTTTGGACAATTTCACTTATGCCAGTCACGAGCTGGGCTATGCCAGCTTTCAAGGGAATGGCACTTGCCACTCTCCCAAAACTGGAATCTTTTTGGATCTCTCAAGTGGGCAAACAAAAATCCTCAAGGAATTAAAAATTGATATTCAGTTTGACCTTGCCTTGTTGGGTTGAAGTTGCACATGTGTGTGCAAAAGGGTTGCTCATTCTTCCCCTTTTCCCAGAGACACTGTCATGATCAGGATGCTGAAGATGATGAGGGCCCTGGGGATATGATGGGAATGTGGTCTATTAGGTAGGATTAGTATAACTAAAGTTAATGTTTTAGCTTTGCAATTACTCTGTACCAGGATCATACCCCATAATTCTCTGAGAATAACTGGAAGAAGTCTGCAGGTTTTATCAGAAACCTTTCTTTTTTTTTTTCTTCACTGTAAAGTTTCCCAGTGCACAGTATGCACCAAATTACAGAGCCTGTGCATAGATCATCTTTGGGCACCTACAGTACTTCAGAGTTTCTGTAGCCAGAGAAATCAAAAGCTCTAACTTTTTTCTATCACTACCCCACTTACTCAATAATGAGGGAGCACAAATAGGAACATTTCTCAGAATTTCGTGTCTCTGATAGTATAACCAGCAAGTTTGCAGATGAAAAAAACAGCCATTTTCTTATCCTTTCACATGCTGAGACAGTAGCAGTAGCTGGTTGGAAACAGAAATTAGCGTCACAATATGCTCATATACGAAAGCAAGTGGCTCTGCTTGAGAAGTTTATATTCTCTGTTTTCAGTATGGAGAGTATTTTACTAACTGTAATGTGTTCTAGAATGCAAGAAACTTTCCTGAGCCTTTTGTAGCTGTAAACTGACATGCTGAGTTGTTATTCAGAGCAAATCAGTGGGAACTGAAATAAGGTAACCAAGAAAACAGTATCTGTTCCATATTTTAAGCACATCTACTTGAGCAGTTTTGTCACTGCAACTTAGGAATGGTAACCTAAATGCTATGTCATAGTTTTTGTAAAGATTTGACCCTATGAAAACTTCCTGTGTTTGATTACAATCTCATAGGATTTGAACTGATAAGTTTTATATTACAGCCCTCATTTTCATAGACTCTAACTGTTCTGAGCTTTTGAAATATGTACATGCTGAGTTTTTGAAATATGCACACTCCTGAGCACTGAAAATCTCAGACCAAGACTAAATTTTCAGGTGATGACTTTTCCTGAACAGGGACAGGAAATTACTTAAAATTTTTATTCCACAGAGTTTTTTAATATATCTTTATGTAATTTTATTAGGAATTTGATAATATTACTGGAAAGGTTTAATGGATTAGTATCAACAGACTAAAAAGAATGATAAGTAGGTTAAAAAATCTCTGACAATTATGGTGAAGTAGATTTTATTTTTCTCATTGCTTGTTAGGGAATAAAAAAGTCTAAGCAAGATATCTTACAAAACAATGCATGAAACCAGGCGGTATATTGTGCTTGCTGCAGGTTGTAGTTCATACTATGCTCTTATTTAAATTGCTACATGAGTGCTTCATCTTTTTCAGTTTTCTCTCTTTAATTTACCTGACTATATATAGGAATTTCCTCCACGTACTTATATCCAAGCCTCTAGCATACACAGAGGAAGAGGGTAATATTAAGAAAGTCTTTCCCGTAACTATTTCAGGCAGCCAGCCCATTTACTGGGACTTTGGGGACTTTAGAATTGCTGAAGCTATTGTAACCTAAGTGGAAACTTAAAAAATGCAAAGTCTAAATAAATTAAAAAGAAAAAAAATAAAAAAAGAAAGAAAAAAGACATAAGGAGAAACTAAATACATTGTTGTGCCATCTTGTTCCTCATCTGCAGCAGTTTCTGCTCTCCCAATGTTCAGGAGGCCCATTACGCAGTAGCAGACATGGCCAAAGCACTGACCAATATGCACAGATGTTCTGTGCTCACTTCTGCACAGCTGTGGATTACTGGGTGTGAGGTAAGAGGCACTGAAGAATCAGGTTGTGTCCTGCAGTGTCACACTACAACTGAACTTTAAACCCACGTAGATTTTAGGCTGAAAAAGGAGCTTTGACTTTTCTTTCCTAGTGAAGGAGTTAATGCTATTTTTTTCAGCAGTATTAAAATGGAAAGTGCCCAGTCTCCTCCGTGTTCTTTCCAGTGAGTTCTGACCAGGATTTTGTGAAGTGGAATCACACCTAACTGCTTTGTGATAGGAGACCTCAAGTGAATCTGCCAACCTTGAGTGGATTAGGGGGCTCATCCTGAGCAACGCGGCCGTCAGAACAGAGAGGGTGTAAAACATAACAAAAGGCTTATTAGGGTGCTGAAAGACTTTATGGAGCTTTGCATAGGAGTGGAAGTGCTAAACCCAGTATTGTGATCTAAAATATAAATGAGATAATTATTTACCAGCTATTTTAGTTCCTCTCGTAGTGGTTCTCCACTCCCTGTCCTAACCTGTTGTGCACTGTTGCTAAGTACTCTTAAATGATCCTTATACTTCACCCCAGTGGGGAACTGTGGACATGTTAATTGCAGAATGGTGGAGGTGGCTAATAAAACTGCAATTCTAAAATGAGCTCTGCTTTTTTCTATCCCATTATTTTTCAGAAATTCTTCCTTTGGGATAAAAATCTGTTGAGTCAGAAAGGGATAGGGACAAATGATGTGGGTTTAGATACTAATGAGTATGTTCAAGGGATAGCATGTACCAAAGGAATAATTCCCTCCTTAATTCATGGCTTACCAGGATATCCTGCCAGTCTTTTTCTTTAGCTGGAATGAGGAGCACATTTGCAAAAAAAGAGAGCTATGGTCTAATATGGACAGACGCCCCTGAAAATAATAATGTGAAATAATGGAAATAATGCCTGTTAAAAGTGTTTCTTTCTTTACTTATTGCAGAATCCTCAGAAATTCTCTGCTCCATGAGTTTAACACTTGAAGATAGATAGCACTGAGCACTAAGAACATCATAAGTACATACCAAAATGCTGTAGAGCTCGTCCTGCATTTACTGTTATGAAGAATCATGGCCAAGTCAATAGGAATAAGAAGCAGTTAGCTAGCAATGAAAATCCTCAGATGTTAAAAAACAGAGGCTGTTCCTCTCCTTGTAGACAAGAGGAGGCCAGGCTTTCTGAAAAAAAGAAAGCACTTAAAAGAAGGCAATCAAATGCAAAAGTAATTTTTATAGCAGTTACAAGAAATCAGAACAAAAGTTGAGAGTTTAAATTTAAAAAAATTAAGCAAAGTCACACACCAAATTACTTACACTATTGTTTGGAAAGTGAATTGATATTTTAGAAACACTCAAAATGAAGGACTGTTCACCTTGGGAGAGTTTTCAAGTGGGATTTTTTTATGTCTTGGATGGTGAGAACTCAATATATTATAGGTCTCAAACCACTCAGCAATATTCCTGGTAAGCAGCTAAAACAGCTTGCAAATACCTGTTTGTGGAGCACCTACTGCTACAGACTGGTTTGAATGGGGTCCCACTGGTGACATACTGTGTGTAACTTGTAGTTTTTTTGTATTAAAACTTCTGTGCCAGCAACTATCCTTGTATAACTGGAAGAAGACAAAGCTGTTTCCATTCATAAACATGGCTGAAATTCCCTGGCACTTCTCTATAAAGTGTAGACAAGTTTGCTTTGATTGTGAAAGACTCAAGGACTTTGCAGACAGATGGAACAGTGAGCCAGGAAAACATTGTACAGCACTTGACTGCAATCCCACAGCAGTGCTGGAGGGCTTAGAGAGATAAAAGTCAGTGGGAAAGACTGTGACCTGAAAAGGCCGATAGCAGGTGCTATGTATGGATTCATGCTAGTGCAAGAAACTATCTCAGTAACTAAAGATGACCATAAAGCAAAATGAAGCCCTTTTACAGCTCAGAAGAAAAAGTAATTATAAAGGCTCTGCAGCACAATATTTATTGACTTATTTGATGTACAGTTTGGGCTTTATCCTTTGAGAAGTGTTTTATGTGGATGTATTTAGAAACAGTTATGTTTGTGTCTTTTTTAACATAGAAATTATAAATTATACAGCTTTTAAAACAAATTAAAATACAGTATTGCAAGAGATCAAGAACTTAAAACAAGAATGGAGGATAAAAAGGTGCAAAGACCTCAAAAAATTTTGAGGTTTGCTGAAAATGCCAGATAGAATGTAGGGTCATTGCATAACCCTGCCCCTGATCATAATTACATGGCCTGTGAGCCCTTTGCTGCTTCTGCTGCTCCAGTCCTCTTAACTGAAAAAAAAAAATAATTTTGGATAAAAAAAAAATTTTCAAGCGTGATTTTTTTCCCCTCTGTGTTATTTGCAAATGTGTCTTAGTAGCTGTCAATATCCTTTCCTTCTTTCCTTATGGGCACAGTGTAGAAATTAACTTTGGAGTCACTGGAATAGTGTGTGGAGATCTTTATCTATATAAGTTCCATTTAGTTTAACTGAGCTCCATTTAAACTTAAATATGTTGTCTTGAAAACTGTTTTTCCTAACTGTCCTCAGAGTATCTTGGAAAGAATTCTATGCTTTAAAAAAAACAATTCAGTGTTCCTAAAACTCTGCCTATGGGACATTAACATGATCTTTATCCATTTTCATGGGCATTTTCTCTGCTATTTTTATATGGTTTTAAGCAGCTCATTTTGTTAAGAGCATCTCAGCACTCATAATGATCAAGTTGAGTAATACTCTGGTTTGTTTGCTTCAAAGTGGAGCAGGCTTAAAACACAGTCTGCTTCAAGGACCCAGCTGGGTTTGCATTCTCTTTGAACAAAGAGAGAGAATACAGCTTGTTCTGTGTAGGAACAGTGTGCACTGTAGTCTTCACTGTGTACAGTTTGTGAAGACTTACCTGAGCTAACATTAACCTAAGCAAGCCCTGGTTCTGCCAGAAAGGCAGTGGCTGCTGGCTGTAGATCCCCAAGAAGGGGGAGCTGAGAGTTAATACTGTGCTGACCTCTGTAATAGTGACCACACCTCCCTAAGCTCTCTGGAGTGGAACTTGGGATTGTCCCCTGGAGCTGCTGTCAAGGCTGTGACTGCACGAGATGCCACTCACAGTTTGTGCTCTGCGTTTAAATGAAGGTTCAGGATGAAAGTCCAGAGCTATCTTCTACCCTTGCTGAAACCTGCAGTGCTTGCATCTTCACACAGATGAATATAGCCAGTCCCATCTCTCTCTTCCAGTACAGATGTAAGCTGTTTGTAAGAGGAATAGATTACACCACGACAGAAAGAAAATGAAAAGATAAAGGAGGTGAGTGAAAGTGCATCTGTTATATGGATGGCACCAGAGGCATTTCTTTTAGTGAGGCAAGTGCTCCCCAGGCATTGTGCTGGAAACCCCTTAGAATATAGCATGGTGCCCCATTTCTTCCCACTTTTTGCCTGATGTTTCTTTCCATGGAAAAAAACAAAGCATCAGATAAAGAATAGAACTGAGCCAATATATAGTCAGCCCTACTCCCACCATGAGACAACCAAGGTACATGAGCCGCCCCTAAAACCTGCGAAGCAGACCTTTGTCTGGTAATACAGACTAGCTTGGGTTGTCTTTGCACTGATGTTGAGGAACAGCCAGGTTTTATGAGCTTGTGTGAACTTGTCTTTTAGAGGTGCCTGTCGCCATTACTGAATATGAAAGAAGTCTGGGCAGCTGAACTCTCATCGTAAGTACTAAAGTCAGGCAGGATGATCTAAGGCCAGACAGTCCTTCAGGAGGACCTGAACAAGTTCTCTGTCCGTTGACAGTTTCAGGAATCTGAAGACTTAAAGAAATGCAGAAAGTCTAGGTCCTGGGAAAAATCCCATCATATATGACAATTGGGAAGAATGAAACTCATTATTTTTTGAACAGAAGGGAAAAAGAGAAACAGATGCAGTCCTCACTGAAATTGCATATAAATTGTATTTTCCAGTGACTCAGTAAATAAATACTCTTCTAACTTGATGGTGGTGTGGTGCTATGCAGTCTTTTGTGAAGTAAAGTTTTAGCCAAAGGGGACAGGAAATGAATCAATTCTATCATGTGAGTGTCAGTAATTGTTTTTCTTAATACGAATTTGAAATTAAATGTACTGCAAAGAGTGTTTTGGTTATGGGAAAGATCAATCCACTCCTGCAGCCCCTATCCTTGATAATAAGATGCTTTCTTGCAAATAAATTGCAGTGATCCTTAAAAAATCCAACGGCTTGTATTTTAAAAACATCGATGGTGCTGCAGGCAAGGTGATTGCAGCCATTAGTTCCTCTTTATGTCAGAGTCAGATCTGGCATCAAAAACCCAGAAGATTCCTAAACTGCCTCATCAATGCTTTAGAAGCAGAAAGTCCTTATTGCATTCATAGGAAGAAAACCACTAAAGTGGGAAACTTCCCCTTCAGTAGCATCTCTGATGAACTGGAAAAATCAAAGAAATTATAAATGAGAAATATTGCCTAGTTTTCTTATTTTTTTAAAAGTGTTTTACACCCTGCATGTTTGATTCATGTTTCATATATTCTCCCTGGTAACTATGAAGAGAGAGCTGGGAGACTGCTAAACTGTGATCACACAAATCTACAGTTTCTTTTTCAGTCATCTGATGCTTTCTGTGATGCCAAAGATGTTTATAAAATGGATGTCTAGCCTTTCTGATGCAGAGCCAACCTATTCAAACCAAACAGATGCGCTGTTAGTACCAACCATAATTATTAAATAGCAATTGCATTGCCTTAAGCTTTAATAATGTCTAAAATAAAAATTGTCAGGAAAGCTACTGCCAACAAAAATTACTTCTCATATAGCTAAATAGTCTTCAATGCTGAAGTTACAAAACAGAAAGCAATATCCCCAGCTGATCCACACTTAAAGAAGTAAAAAAAGTGCACAGCTGATTTTCTGCTAATTTGTCCTAGTTTATTTAAGCTAACACAATGAAAAAGGTCACTCAGGCAACTTCAGGACCTGTCATCTGCGTTAACAGTTTTAAAGCAATTCTTGAGAGAAAATCTCATAGGGGAGGTGGAAGAGAATTGAACTCAGCATGAAATACAACATGTGTTTCTCAGAGAAAGTCAATTGCTCACTACGCTTGATGTTGGTCTGAGAACAGACATTACCATGGAGGAAAATTATGGAAGCTGGACAAGCTGGTCAAAAATAAAAGTTCTTCCTTTGCAAAGAAAAATATGTTTCAGAGCAACTCTAGTTCAATGATCTTCTGTTGAATATAGAGGGGAGTTCTAGAGAGCTCTGATGTTCTTGTTGGGTCTGCTGGGATCTTGAATGAATCACTGGAGTTTCCCAGCCCTCTGGCTCTGGGAGTAGTTCACGTGCCAGGAGAATGCAGGGTCTAAAGATCCCATATGGGGATGCAAACGTGTGTTGTATGTGGTGATTAAACTGTGACTGCCAAATGTTATGTTTGTTATTTAACTTTTCTGGCTTTAACAGATTTTTTGTATTTGCTTCCAGACTGCAGTGAGAGACTTGGGTGATGAGAATGTACCTCTATCACCTCTTCTTGTATCACTGTTCTCCTCCCCTGTCTCTCTACAGACGTTATTACTTGTTGAAGGCAGTGTCTTTCTTTTCGGCCTTTCATCTTCTCTTCCTTTCAGTTGCTTAGAGTCATGACCTCCCTTTCCTCTTCCTGCGGCCCTCCTCTGATGATAGGGGTTACAAGTGGCTGGAGAAAGCATCAAGAGCCCTGGAGTGGGGAGGAGGCAGATGACTGGCAGTGAAGGCAACAGCAGGGGCTTGTCTTGTGGGAGAGGGATATCATGCCACTAAATTATATGTGAAAATATTAAACTAAACTCTGATATTTCTTTTCTATGTGAGAAAATTCCTCAGGGAATGCATCCTTTGTGTCTCCATATGAAAGAAAAATATGAACTAGCCGGAGTTCCAAAGACGATCCAAACTTCTTAAGTACTAAGTATCATAGAGCAAACTTTGGCAAAGATTGCCGTATCCTTACTTGCAATGGGTTTTCATTCCTTATCTCAATTTTATGCAGGAATGAGTGAAGACAGTGCCAAATATACTTAGTTTTCAAATAAACTGATAAAGTAGAGCTGTGCTTAGGACTTGATTAAACAGGGTATGTCATCTGAATTGAGCATGTGTGTTAGTAGAGATGACAAACTCTTACTTAGGACTTCAGTCAGAGTTATTGATGCCAGGCTGAGCAGGTGTATTGATGGGGAAAGTTTCCTTTCAATAAGTATGTAAATGTGTGTGTGTAGTTGAAGAAGACGGGCACAGACAGCCTCTGAGCTAATAGATGGTTGATTTTTCCAGGTAGCAGTTCTAGCTCAAGCATAACATTTTCCTTTGGGCTAGCATGCTTGAGGGTTTGTGTGCTCTGACCTTTACCTGATCTGACTTTGTGACTGTGCATCTCCCACTGGTGTTAGTGGGAAAAAACGCTGTTAATGGTCTCTGTCAGTGTGTTTGCACTGAAGAGACAGCCAAGCTAGCTGTAATTAAGACAGAGTAGCAGCAGCAGCCTAGCTGTGGTCATAAAGAATCTCCATACCTCTGTGGGAATTGTGCTCCCAACCAGGCTGTCCTGCTGGTTTAGAAATAGCTTTTAGGCATTGCCCCACCGATGTTTCCTACCTTGTCATCCAAAGATGCTCCCTGAAATGACTGGTGTTGCCTTCTTTACTTAACATAAATGTTTATTTGTTTCCAAAGTAGTGATAAAAAAATAAAAAGAACAAACGAACACTCATAGTTTCCTCTAATTTGTACTTGGTTACAAAGGAACAATTGCAACAATGAAGTGAGTTGCAGTGGCATAAGATAGGCAGTGATTTCTCAGGTTAAAGGAGGCTGAGGAACAGTTCAACTCCATGCTGTTTTGTTGCAAAAAAAAGAAAGAAAATGTATTTCAAAGCCTAGCTCTGAGAGAGGAGGAGTGACTGCATAGCAGAAAAGACCTCTTTGTACAGTTTATAACAAGGAAAGGCACTACTTGGAAAACTTTTCAGAGGCTCTATTTCTGTGTTAAGGACCATACAAATCTAAATGCAGAGTGGCAGGTTGGAGAAGGAACAGTGACACTTCATGAGCCATTTCTGGCTGTCCTTAGTTCTCTTATCATTCTCCACTGAGCTGTCACATCCTGCTGCATTAACTATCATTTCCAGGACTTCTGATTTGGTGTAAGGATAGCCATTCCTTTGAAGGAGGGTAGAATTTATGCCAATAGTTCAAAAGGGACTGCAGAAAATTGCTGCCTACCTCAATCTAATTTTATGCCAGGGCTTTTTCCCCTAGCTATTTTTTAATGGGGTGTGTGATTAGTGGGAAAACAAACTTGCCTTACATTTACAGATTGCGTCATCTCTGCTGAATACCAGGAATCCCCAAGGCTCTGGCACTCCTTTCAGTAAAATAGCAGGCTTTTCTGAATGGCTTGAATTTCTCCTTTAGCTTATTCTGCTTGTCTGTTCCCTCTTCCTTGTCTAGTAAACTAAACTAACCTTATTTACCTCCCTTAAGTCTTTTCAATTTTAGATTTTTCCCTGTGATTAGTCATTTGTGCCAAGAGAAAACTGAAGTAGGTTTACAGCATTGCTATTGCAGAGGCTGCTCATGTGAAAAAGAAAGATCTAGCTTCCAGATTCATTGTGAGGCCTTTTGTTGCATTGCTCCCTCTTAGCTTTAAACTGAATATGTTTTCTGGTGCTGTATCATGCGGGTTAGTGCAGCTCATTGCAATATATGTTACACATTAAATCCAGAACACAGTGATATTTGGCCACACTTGTGCAGATGCTGCAAAAGTGTAAGAGCTCTGAGCAGCTTAGTGTTTTTAATTTTGTGACCGTAATTGGCATTTCTAGTTATTGTTTATCAATTGCCAAATTTTAAAGGCAGAGAGCTTTTCCTCTCAATGTAAACTTTAAGCAATGACCTCTGCGAGATGGAAATATAAGATTTTCGATGGTGGATTAGTCTGTTTTGCCATTGTCTGTAGTATCCTAACACTGTCTGTGACCAGTAGCAGAAAGGTAGAGAAGAAAAGAAAGAACATGACTTCTTTTAGAGTAACTTCTTAAAGTAATTTTATGGTGACCTGCACAAAGTAATCTTGGATCATGCCTGGGACTTCCAGATATAATAATAACAATAGCTTTAAGGATAATGTGATATATCTTTTCATTCCTGAAATTCAAAAGGATAAAAACTTTCCTCTACATCCCCACCTATGCCATTAATATTACTCTCAGTCTGGACTTATTGTTGTAATGTTATTATCTACATCTTTAGGTAGAGATTATGAGAAAGTGAAAGCACTGAAATAGTGCTAGGCTTATTGATTTCTATCTACATTTAGCACACAGCTAAGCCACTTGCAATACACATAGCATGGATGATAGGAAACTTAGTCCAAATCAGAGTATTTGAAATTGTATGCAGTACCTGATAGCTGCCATGTATCCTTTATAATGTTAACATGGGGTTAAGGCAGCTCAGATTCTATAGGTTTCACTGACAGCTCCTGCCTGTTCTGTGTTCAGGCCTTCCATTTTCTCCCTGAAGTACCAGTAGAAGGAATGAGCTGTCAGAAGAGTACTGCACAGCCTGATGGCACTATGTGGAACCTAGACCATGTAAAACCACAGGTACGGGTTTTTCATGGGCTTTTTTGTCTTCTTTTTTTCCCTGCATATTCTTCAAGAGGAGGTTCAGTGGGTTTCCTCTGCACAATCTTGTTAGTTTCAAAAGTCCAGAGTGGGAGGTCTTGAGGAAGTTTTTTTCAAGATCCTGGTAATGACGAAGTCATGAGTGGCCAGCAGTACTGTGTTTACAGTGTTAGCTGGAGGGGTAGACATGACCATGGATGAATGATGGGAAGGATAAATGACAGGAAGAGATGCTGCAGGGCACAGGGCCTCAGTAGGGCATCTACCTCTTCATAGAAGTTTCACTTTCCATCTTTTAAGCTCTTTACTGCCATTACATGCTTGAAGACAGCTGGCCCATCCCCACCAACTTGCTTGTGGGCTCCTAATCCTAGGAGAGCATTGTGTTGTTTTTGTAAAATAAATACAATTTATTACTATTTACATAATTTTTTAGTTCATATGTAAAGTTTGTAGTGTACTGTTCAAAACTATTCAATGATTTCTTGATCAATTAAAATAGTAAGATTTTGTGCTTTGAGCTGAGAAACATCTGCTACAAAATTTCACTTTAATGAATCCCATAATATTGTGTGCCTTGACCCAAAAGTTCCTCTTAGCATTCTTTTCCCTGTATTTCTGTGTCCTCTGATGCCCAGGACAGAATGACAGTTTGGAATAAAGAGATAACACAAAATATATGGAAAATGGATCCAAGGACATGAAAGCATTCTATTTCTGTACTTATTGAAAAAGGACGTAAGCAAGCCAACCCCGAAGTCCTTACTGTTTGAAAGGAGAACACCATAAGCACAGCATGGAAAGATGGTATTATCCTGGTGATCCTTAGGGAAGTCAGCATCAAATGTTACAGGAAACAGGAAGCCTACAGCAGTTCCTGGAGTGGTACCTGCTGCTCTCTTGTTAAGGTTGGTGAGTTAGGGGATGTCAGCTGGGATTTTCTGCATGGATGATTCTACTTATGGCTGCAGCTGGCAATGCCATAGTGCCAAAAATAATAAAAGATTTCGTTTAGAGAGTGGTTTGGCTCAATCACAAATGGGCACAAAACTGGCTTTGAATAAATTGAGATGGAAAAAGGCTGTAACCATTAGTGATGTAAGGTTCTGGAGCAGCTGTCAAGGAGAGGAATTGAGGAAGGGGAAAGGGGATCTCAGTGGTTCTTAGTGGGGTGTTATTGCCGCTTGATGAATACTGGAGGGTGTTACTACTGGGTTTTCAAGAGACAGAGCTCCAAGGCAGAGGCTTAATTCCCAAGCTGTCTCTTGTGCTCTCATCTGTTTCTTTTGATTCTGATTCTTTCCCAGTCAGGATAGCAATAATGATCAATCTTTTCTAATTTTTAACAGGGCAAGAATTGTGAATCAGCTTCTATATCTTAGTCATCCAATGGTACAACAATAGAATGCCAAGACACCCTAATCAGCCACTGTTTACTTCTGACCCTGAATCACAATGGTCGATTCCGTTGTTTAATAAATGTTGGAACAGTACCATTTCCTTTCTGTCTTCTTACCCAGCTTTCCAGACAGGCAGGGAGAACAGGTCTAACTGACCAAAAATGTGGTTTGTGTCTGACATTTATTGTGATAAAATGTGACATTCTGAAATCTGCCTTTTAGATCTTGTAGAAATGCAAAATGATCTGAGTCTGTCCACCCTGGAGACTCAAAGTACAAGTAAATATGTCCATGCTTAGATGGGAAGTTAACAGCTTGTGTAAAAATTCAGATGGAAAAACACTGCAGTTTTGGCCATGAATATCTTCTTGTACTTCTGAAATAATAATTTTTTCAGTTGTAAAAGAGAAACATGTTTGTATTCTTTGTCTCTTCTCAGAAAACTACAAGTCCCAATCTTTTTAAATCAATTTCATTTCAGTCAGGGAGACTTAGTGGCCTTGATAATGGCCTTCAAATGCTGTACTTTCAGATAAAGAGCAGTACTTCCACCAACTCACTAAAAGTCAGTATTTAACAATAGCCCTTTTCCAGAACCCCAATGAAAGTTGCCTCCTGTGTCTAAAAAAATGGGTTATTTTAGCTCTAAATTGCCGCTTGCCTCCTACTCAGTATTCTGACACTTGGGACTATTTCTGCTTCATCCTTGAAAGCTTTCCCAGTACATATTAAGCAAGCTAGAACTCATAAGCAAAGTCCTGTCCTTGCATGACTTTCTCCTCTCATTTAAATAATTAAAAAAAGCCAAACAAAAAAGCCCCCATGAAATTTGTTCCTCTTTCCTGATGAAGAACTGTGTAGCTAGCTCTTGAATGAGTCATCAGACTTTTCAAGTGATAATTTATCTATTAGATTTGTCTCTCCCCACCCCTTTTTTAATGCATGAAGTATGAGTGATCTATGCTGAAAGGTTGAACCTTTTCTTTTTAATTTATGCCGTTACACAGTATAAGTCAGGTCACCTTAATATCCATTACTTTATAAAGTCCAACAACTTCAATGGATGCACTTCTGTCGGTGTTAGGGTAAATAAGTTTGTCATTCAGGCAGTGTGTCATATAATAACTTTTAAAATTTCTAGATTTCTGTTTGTACTTGGACTTTTCTCATCCTGTTTAAAACTTGGTTTTACCTTTCATCCCTTTTTAACTTTCCAGGAAGAATTTCCAGAGCTCTTGTTTGGTTCTGGTGCTTCAAGCCAAGATAGTCTTAATGGTTCCCATGTAAGAACAGAGATGGGAGAGTTTTAAATCAGAGCAAAATCCCATTTTATTTGTTGTCTAGCATGTCTGTGTGTTTTTCAAAGGTCCTTGTAGCTATCAGTACTATAAACCTCTACTGTGGCTCTTAACTCAGAGACAATTAGACATACTTGAGGAATTTCATTTACAATCCTATGAAGAAACTTAAAAACTTCCTTTGAAGGGCTGTTTAGTTTGGTCTTGGATAGCGATGCTTGTCTATAGGAGAAAAGAGGGGAAGACTGCCTCAATCTAAAATAACAAATGAAATTCTTCCTAAACATTACAAATTTTAAAGAATCTTAAAATTTGAACATTAAGAAAGTGTTTAAAAATAGCCATACTTCTATTTTTCATGCTGCCCTCTCAAACTGTTAGTCAAACAGTCTCATAAACATTAATATGGATTAAACATAAAAGTTTCAGAATGACAAAACTGGAAGAGATAAAGAGTCCTATCTCGGCCCTTAAAGAATTAAAAACTCCTTCTTAGACTTGGATAAAAATAGAAACCATTAGGTAGTGTTTGGGAATTTCTCTTTCTTTCATATTAGATGGTAGAGTGTAAGAGAGTTAAGGAGCTACCTCTCACTGAAAATCAGTGTGAACTCACAGCACCAATCTTAACATCTTCTGAAAAGTCCAACTTATAGTCCTCTCCTCTTCTCTTTCCTCTTCTCCCTCCCCTCTCTTCTTGATCCTGGAGAGGCAAGTGGTGATGTTCCATCCCTACTACAAGCAGAGACTGAGAGAGCTTTTTAACCTGCATTTATCCACAGTGAATATTGAGTGGTGGCCTGCTTTGCAGCCTGTTGTGAGTAACAGCTATTCAAATAGTAATTTGTCCCTTAAAAAATCAATCTATTTGATTCAATCAGTTGAATTGAATAGTGATATGACTGCTTAACAGCATGCACAAAGGTCCTCTGCTATATTCACCTACCCTTTACCACTCACTCGTGTCTGCTTTCCTCTGTCACAAGGAGATGGCATTAAGACCAGCTGTGTGATGTGATGTAAGGTTTGGTATAGTGGTCTTTCTTACCAGGGCTACTGCCTTGTTGTTCTTTGCAGATCCTTCTGTTGCAGAGTAGTGGGCATTTGGAGGGAAGGTCTGAATAACGCTTAGTGTCACATGAAAGGTGGGAGTTTAGATTTTTGCCTGTCAGTAGCCCCGGGAAAGTTGAGACCCTGTTGTCTGACAGCCTGTCAGCATCTTGTAAAGAAACCCTTCACCAAGAGATTCACAAGGTCGGAAGGCACTTCAATCACCATTTTAGGGGGAGCTCAACAGAGAAAAGACTCCTCAGCAGGTCCTGCTGAGGTGTTATCTGCTGCTGACAACTCCAGGGATTCACTTCACTCACTTTAAGAGTTAATAGAATAACATTTTTTATTAATACAAACTGTGACAAGTTTAATAGCCATGGAGTAAGAACAAGCAAAAACTCTCTTCCTAAAAGCAGCATCTAATGCACGCAGAGTATGTTTCTCACCCAAGGCATCCCTGTCATGGGGGAGAAGATGGACTCAGCCTGTTGACTGATCCCTGCAGTTTCAGTGGAGGTCTTCTCCCAATGTCCTCCTACCCCCAACTTACTTTTATACTATTTGCTTTATGTTTGGGTGGAGTTTGAGTGCCTCTAGTCATAAATAACTTGTATTTTTGATCGGTCTATCTCATGGAAGGGTGGTTGTGGCTTGACACTTGAGGAAGGGGTTCGACATGGTTGTTGACTTCAGCAGCAGAACATCTTGATTCTACTTATCAGACAGGTACTGTATGGTCCTGGTACCACAATGTTCTCCCATTCTGCTGGGATCAGAATGGAGGGGGGGCTGTGTAGCCTTCACTTTGTTCTACACTCTGTTCTGTTTCCCTGAGCAAAAAATGTTTACCACTGTACTGGGAAGCATGTCAACCTCAGTCCATCTAAGGAGTTGCAGTTACTTTTTGCCCTAGAATTCTGAATCCCCTCTAGGTTTAACTCTATCCCACACTTAGTCACAAGGTGATGTCCTGGTCCTGAAGCAAAGAGGCTGTAGGTGACGTATTCTGGAGATCAGGTTCTGAGAATAAATAAGTGAATCCTCTTACAACCTAAAAATATCCAGCCAGTGCCTGTAGTTGTTATTTCCCAAGAGCCCTAGCAGTTTTCATCCTCAGTGAGCAGGATCAAAATTAAAAAAGAATGAACAAGTGAAGTGAAAAAATTCTAGTGTGGGTGGAAACGATTGTTGTCCTACTGAAATTTTCCTTAATAAACAAAAGAATAATACGAGAAGAGTCTTGGTTTCAGGGACTAACTGATTGATTTTCTGGAAGAATAAAAGATATTTTCTTTTTTAACCAATTGAATCCTCAGTGCAGAGATAATAAGCTTGTTGCAGAGAACAAGAATTACAGGGCCTGTGCTTTGCCATGGTCATGGCTGTGACCAGACTCAAACCAAAGAAGACTGATTCTACTAATACCAGTTTTCTTCTTGCAGAGTTTAATGGATTGAAAGTCTGCGTATGCTCCACATGCTGTTCTTCATGGCCAGAAGAAGGGTAATAGAGGGAGATCAGGAAGTTCAATCAGTAATTCCATTGGGATAGTGCAGCTCATTAAGCTTAAAAAGAGTAGGGGAGTTCCAGGCATGACTGTTTCTGAAAGCCCCACTTGTGTTTGTCACTTCAAGAACACGGCATGTGCTCACAGTTGAACTTTCAACAGGAGCTAATTCAGTGCTGAATCAGTCACTAAAGCTTTCAGAGCAGTTGTGCCTTTGGAAAGGAGGAAAGTGAGGGGAGAAGAGCCCTGAAAAATGAAATAAAGGAGGAGGGAATTCTCAGTGTCTAGGCTCTGCCAGCATTAAGATTTCACTGTACGTGAGACAGTTTGAAACAAAGCAGACTATAATGTCTCCTTTTCTTGAAAACTCCTTACAGTGACTCCTAACCATGTGCTTAATACTTACTGTTCTCATTGGAAATGAAGCATCAGAAAGGTCAAAAGCTCTGCTTGCAGAGAAGTGTTCTAATTAGTCACTTTCTGCATCCCCACGGCACTACTCTTTCAACGACATTGAGGCAGGAGTCAGTTCTGTCCAGCAGCATCTTGAACCATCTGCTTTCATATGGCTGGTTCTGCTTCATTTGACTCCTCTGCATTCCATCTAACTTCCAAATTTGTCTTTGGTTCTGCCTATCCAAGCACACGTCTAGACATGTGAGTGCGCTCCGGTAATGACGCATACCTTTCCTCAGTGATGATGTAATTTTTCCCATCAAACCTAGTTTTGGTGAAGAATTTAGTACTAAGTCATTCAGATGAAGCATTGATAACATCTGCTCATCCTCTTTTTTCCCTAGTCTTGTCTCTCTTTGCAAGGACCATCTGTTTCAGAGTACTTGCACTCTTCCAAAACACCCCTTTTCCTTTTAGTTTTTGTGTCAGAGTTTTATTCCTGTCTTTCTGTAATGCTCTGTAAAGCTATACCTTCTTCCGGTTCTGATAACTCTCTACCAGATTTGGATCTTTACAAAACGTCATGTTCTCGTGACTCTGTTGTGCCTTAATGTTCTTTCAGTGCCTTTCCTCTGCTTAGCCCTTCTTCCTCTCTCTGCTCCCAGAAACTCTTGAGATAAGTGATCATAATAGTTTGGTCTAACAGTGACACTTGTGAAGTCAGTATGCTGACAGATCTCCCTGTGGTAAAATATAAACTATACATGCTGTTACATTCAGTAACTACAGTGTTGTTTTGTTTCTTTTTTCCAGCTCTATCTCAAACTCTATACATCTTTGTCTAATCACTGCTAAAAGAACTAGTGCCATTCCAGAGTGCAGAGGCTTTTCGGGAAAAAAAACCCAAACAACAAAAAAAACCCAAAATAATTGGCTCTTCAGAAATATTTTCAGAACTTCCAAAGTGACTGTTGAAATTTGCTAGACATATCCTCCTGACATAACCTTGATTAAGCCAAGCTGTGATGCTTAAAATATCTGATTTTACCGGGAAGTTTGTTTTACTTACTAAATACTGTGTGTTAAAGGCTCTCCGTTTACCCATGAATCTTTTGATAATAAGAAAATCGTCTATTAGGTTTCACATTTCACAAGAAAATGAGCTTCGTACTCAAACAGTATGTTTGGAAATCAAGAGTATTAGGACTCACTGTCAGTGTAGCTTGAAATGTGCTTTGTCATTTTTGGCTTGCCAGGCACTAGATGCAGCAATAACACCATCTTCAGCCATCAAGTGCTCAAAGGTTTGTTTTGCAAACACTTGTAGATTCTACAGTGAAAAATGCCACATGAAGTTTACAGTAAATTATGTCCAACATAAAGAAAAGATACTGTAATTCTATATCATGTTTTTTTCAGTTGTTCTTGTGGATAATGTCCTGGTTGTATCCAAGTGCAAAATCCTGTCTGGATTTCTCATGCTCATTTTAACTGGAATAAATGCCATCAGTTTAGTCACACAGAGGAAGTACTCACAGTGTTCCTCTTTAGGCAATTCATTCAAATGATTAAATTAGGAGACTGGTCTACTTAAACTCCCTCTGTCAGTGGAGTGGGGTGTTCCTCCAGATGACTGCTGACAGCAGGACCTTAACAAATATGTCAATAGCTGTATCTGTACTGGTAAAAACAGGGAGGTACAAGGGATTGCACCCACATTGCTTTTGGCAGATATTTTCTAGGACCAACTAGTCCTCTTTTCATGGCACTGGGCATATCTGGATTTTCTTCTGAATAGCATAAAGTGGTTAGATGGTCTTAAGACATAAGAATTTTTATTTCTAGTTCAAAAGGCTTTAAATGCTCTGATAGGCTGCGCTAAAAAATACTGCCCAGACAGAGTGGCCCCTAGCTGGAATGAACCAGCACTAGAGTGAAACTTGGAGAGGTCTAGTGAGCTCCCTTCAGAACAAGCCAGGGAGCAAACCAAAACACATGGAATTAGAAAGAACAGAACACTAGAGTAAAGAGGTGAGCAGGAGAATTGGACTTGTTGTGATGTGAGTGTTTGGGGTTTTTTGTGGCTTGGGTGTTTTGTGCTTTTTTATTTTTTCCTGATTGGTTTTTGTTTGTTTGTTTGTTTGGGAGAGAGCATGGAATTAAGCTGTGATCTTCCACTGTTGCTAAGCGATGCCCAAATCACAAACACCCTCTCTCTTTTCTTTGGTTCTTCGCTGGAGCACTGAACACCAGACTTCAGCTCTGAGGTACAGTGTTGCCCTATATTGGGTGGAATGATTAATGTGGAAAAATTATAAAATAGGCAGGAAGACAGATGGAAACATTAAAGGATTCTTTTTATGTAGTTAAAGCAGGGTTTTGTTTCCTGACTGGCAGCTCCCCTCTCTCTGGACTCTTGGCTCTGTCTCACCTCTATTCCCATCTGTCCATATCCTGATTTCCCTCTGGAGATGCCAAGTTTGAGGCTAAGACAAGGCTGAGACTTGAAACTCTTTAACATATTCAGGAGGCCTTGTGCAGTTGTATAGGTGGGATTAGGCTCTCCGTGGATTTAACCTACCTGCTGGAAAGTTAATCACCTCCTTGATCCTTCATCTTCCTCATAAGGCTTTCCCAGAAGAGGTGCCTTGCTTGCATGACACTCTGGTGGACAAGCAGAGGATGGCAGTTTGTAGAAGACCTCTCCACAATTTTCTTTTACCCTTTTGGCTGATGGAAGGGTGATGTACATCACTGACATAGTGCAAGTCCGAGAGCTTATTTGTTGTGCAAGGCCTTTTTTACTCCAGCAGTTCAGTGTCTAGGTTGCTGTAGTGCCTGTTTTGTTGTAAATTGTCTCAATTTCTCTAAGGAATGTTTTGTAATAAGAAAGCATTCTCATAGTGGGAATGATTCAATGTAATAACAATGACTATGCTTTTTATTTCATAGGGCACCTCAAGACAGTTTCGGAGATGCAGTGAGTCCAGGATAAACCAGGAGCCTGGTTAAGGAGAAAAGAAAGAAGGCAAATTTACCACCTGTGCCAAAGTGGAAAGGGAACCTCATGGACTGTAAAGATTTTTAGGTTGGGTAATTCCCACCTCGAAGAGCAGCTGGTCCACATTGGGTTAAATGAGACATGGGTTTTCCTCCTATTTTCTCCTGTAAATAGTTAAAGAAGTAGAAAGAGCCAGTGAACTAGAAATTATGTTTTTCAAAAGGCTTAAAAAATTAAGTTTTAAACCAAAGCAATAAAATTTATATGAAACCTTTTGACATTTTTTATAATGCAATTGATGCCTAGCTCCAAAAGATAAGCACATTCATATTATAGCTTAGAGGCTTCAGTGAGCATTAATAGCTTGTAAAATATGTACTTTCATATTATTGTTATTGCTTAAAGAGGCCTTTTCCAGGGAAGTTTTGTCAATAATTTTTTTTTCAATAGTACTGATTTAATAAAGTTTTTAATTGTCAGAAAAGCACGGACAAAGGGTGACAGAAACAGGAACAATTTCAAAGGAAAGAAAGGATGCGCCTATATGGGGACAATAATAGGTGGACTAATGGGTGAAAGGATAATAGTGGTTTAATCAGGTTCTTCTGAGTATGAGGGAACAGCGAAGGCTCAATCTGTTGTATGACAGATCCAGCTGCCCATTGCCCAGGGGCCTCTTGTAGCTGTTGAGAGTTACTGGGACACAAGAGTGCTTCAGCCCATGCCCTACTTACATAGTCTTGTTTTGGAGGCTGCCAGAAATCTGTTGGTGAAAACATTCTTCACCACCCAAGAATATCCTTCAAAAGGAATTTTTTTTGGAAGGAGACAACCTTCCCAGCTGCCTTGCATTACTATTTTGGTTTCTTGGTACCATTTGCTGAACAACTGTGTATGTAGCTATTCCTGTCTTCCCGTGGGTACAAAAGTACAGGGCTGTTAAGAGGACTGGAGTTCCCTTGGCCAGGCATATGATGTAGGATGTATATGAAGGAGCACCATCACAATTTATCATCCCTGCTCAGGGTTGTGGCTTTGCCAGGTCATTTACTCAGTCCTCTCCCCAAGGCAGGAGGCAGCAGACTGGCTCCTTTGTGATGGCTGGCCCTCTTTGAAGTGATTCCTTTGTAGCTCTGGTGTATTGCAAGCTCTCTGGGATCAGAAAAAGGAACAGAGAGTTATTTTACATTTGCGTATAATCAGTTACGCTTTTGAATCTTCCCTAGCATCTATGAACCCTTAGAAAACAAATCAAAGGAGAGAGGCCTTAGGGAGAAAGAAGCATGGTAAAAGGAAAATCAGAAAAGAAAGGAGAGGATTCTTGTACCAGTAGAACAGATCTGACCCTCTGTCACTGCTCTCTGCAGACAATGAAACAGGTGGCTGGGGCAAAAGGAAGGTAAGGAGCACTGAGAAGACATTTTGCTAGCTGTGGGTAAAAAGGTTTGTTATAGTAAGTTATTAATGTATGTATTAAAATAGCACTGATTCACTAATTACATGTTCACCAATAACTCTGGAGTCATGAGAGCATCCTGTTATAACAGTGGACAGGAACAGTATTCTTTCTGAATGTAGTTATAATTGTTTTCAACAGATATAGTGCATTTCCCCATGCTTGAATGAAGCTATACTTTACATGAGTTCTGGGGAAAAAGCCGTTTTCATAATCTACTAGGAAAAGTGTTTGTGAAAAATTAACTGTTTTTTTCCCAACAAATTACTTTTATGGGCATTCAACATTGAACTTCCATAGTGTAACCTACTCTTGCCTACACATGCATATTCCCAGGTTTTTAGTACTTTACACTCTGTAGCACTACAGTATCTGTGAGAGTTAAATGGTCTCCTTTTTCCTTCTTCCACTGTCAGCAAAATGGCGATGAAATAAGTCTTATAAAACCTTCCTTTTAATCAAATGTTAGGAATAACATAACAAGCAAGTTGAATAATTAAGAAATCAAACAAAAAATTAGGAAATGTTCCTCCCTATATAATTTCATTAAAGTTCTTGCATGACTGAATTTAATAATAAGACTCTAAATGACTCCACTAGGGAGAGATTTGTACCTAGTCTGGAATGTACTGGAAGAACAAGCCTAGAAACAGCCATGGATGCACTCGACTCCCTAACCAACCTAACAGTAGTTTGGTTCATTCTCCAAAGGACGTGAAGATCTAAGCCCTGAATTGGCCATCAACTCCTCTTGTTCCAGTCTGTCCTCTGGAAGCCCACAGAGGGGCAGAGTGGCCCAGTGAGCATCGGTGCACAAGAGTTTGGAACGTGGATGGTGTCATTAACACTGAATAGACTATAGCTCTTCCAAGACTCATTTATCAAGGAACAAAGGAAGTTGTGGGTTCAAGGAGTGTTGTGTACACCTTTCCCATGGCATGTAATTTAGCTCTGAGTCGACCACTTTATCCCGTAACTGTGACAACCTAAGGGAGCCCCCTTTGAGCTCTCCCTGCTAAACATCCTGGCTGCATGGCAGTGACCTCCCCTTGAGCTGGGATGCCTCTCAGTGTTGCTCCTCAAGGCCTAGGCCAATCATCTTTTTCAGCTGACTGCTATCACGCATAGCCCTATACTATAATGTACCAAGATTCTGACTTGGTAACTTGGCAACAGTTCCACAGTTGCCCTTCTTAACCAAATGAAAAGACTATTGTCAGAAAAGGCACAAAGCACAAAATAAAAGTTCTTCAACATTTTGTGGAACGATTAATATTTGTTCTAATCAGAAATTAGAACAAGGAAAAAAAAATTATAACAGAAACATATAAAAGAAGACTAGAAACAAGTCCTGCCTATCTCCAATTAGACACTACCTTAACAGCATGGTCACTGAGGTATTTCGAATAAAATTGAAACTGAAGACTCATAAAAAGTGTCTTCTCTAAAGCAATTACTGGGTTTAGAAATTATACCATTTTTAGTTCATATAATATTTCATAGTATTGATTAGGTATTATTATACGTATTCATAACATAATTATTCTATTTAGCTCTATAAGAGCTATTGTAAAGAGCTCTTTAAATGATGATGAGAAAATGTCCATTGCTCACAGATCTTTCAAGCAACAGAAAAACAAGATAAACACATAGGACTACGACAAACCTCCGATCCCTGAAGTTCATCTTTTCTGAAGAAAGGATTCTAAGAATGGCTTTGCAGGTTTCAGTTGTGAATCCTGATTTAGGATCCTGCTAACTATGTCAATTTGCTGAGAATAGGCAATTTAGGCCACTTAAAGAAAGATTGTCAAAGGTATCGGCCAAAGTGGCTTTATTGAAATATGATGTTATGAAACTCTGACTTACCAACATTTGATGGCAAGGTTCAGTCTATTATGGTATTGCACAAAGGGCATAACAATAATTCCAAACGACCAAGACAGAATCCAAGTTACTAAGACAAGAACCTGTGATTTTCTTTTGAAAGTCATTTCACTTGAGATGAGCTCTTCATGGATCAAAAGAGACTGCATGATGCTTGCACAGCAAATCACAGCCAATATTTTGCCAGTCTTTCAGTCCACAATGTTTTGTTCAACATCACACTACTTCATCTTTGAAAAAAGCTTTAATCTGAGAGGAATGCCACAAATAACCTTTATTCATTCTTTCTCTTTTCATTCAGAGATCCCTTTTCTTGCATTTGCTTCTCATCTTTGACAGTCATTAAATCATTAAATCTCAAACTAAGGTGAAAGGTGCTCCTTACAAGGGAGTTTCACATCATCTCGGCCTTGTCTATGCCTATGATCCCATTTCAAAATTGGTGTTTTTTTCTGCATTGAAAAATTTTGAACCATTGCCTTTCTGGCAGTTTCAACCTTCAACCTGAAATGTGCTGGGGCAGGCCTTGAGTTATGATTCCTTTTTGCATTACAAATTTATTGCTTGTGGATGCTTGTCATGTTGCAATGCATCTCTGCATGGATGACAGGATTCAACTTTTGCCTGTTTTCATTGACTTCCAGAGGTGAACTGAGCAGTTGTTTTTTTTTGTTTTCATGAAGGGCACGTGAAATGTGCTGAGCAGAAACAAAATACATTACGCTGTAATTCACTGTAGTATTATATGCCCTTCATGCAATTTGTGTGACAGCCACTGCCTTCTCTCTACTGGGGCACTGTTGGAATCTTTGCCTCCCCACCATTCCCTTGTGAATATCTTACTTTTGTTCATGAAATGCCAAATTTATTTGTAACTGAAAAGCACTGTGTGCTCTTGCTAACTAGGACATTCATTTTTCTTTCTTGCCAACCTGATCAGGACACAAGTTTATTCTACAATGTGGTCTCCAGTGATATGTTTGTCACATTCAATTTTAAATGTCTTATATAAAGGAGCTCTGCTTCAGAAACTACTTAGTAGTATTTGAGGGCCAGATTGTGACTTGAATTTTACATATCTATAAATCACACAACCTATCTGAATCTTGATTTCAAGCATATGGGATTTAAGGGACTGTATTCAAAGAAGAGGTGCTACAGGTGTGTCAGAAACCTGTGGCCTTTCCACTTTGCTGCATCAGCTAAGATCCCAGAGCAATGGTGCAAGTGCAAGGCAGTTGCTGCAGAATAGTTTCTGCAGAAAATGTGAAAGGTATGCTGGCAGAGAGATGAGCATGACTTCTTTTACCCACTGTGGCTTCTTTGATGCCCTTGGTAATTTTTTTGGTTTAGTTAGGGTTAAAACTGACAGCTGTGGTGACAAGTAGAAGAGATGCCTATCCATCTGCTGAATATCATCCTCTGATTCCTATAAAAATATTTCTTCTTTCTAGGTATACATTGTCATCTTAGCTTGACCATTTGCTGAATAATCGAAGGCCTTGCTCCCCTGTCTTAGCTTAGATTGGGAATGAAACTCCTACAATGTGATGTTTCAAAATACATAACTGTGATGTGGAAGGTAGTGCAACATTTTTCTTTTCCATTAAAATTCTGCCAATAGCTGTGGATGGACTGTAAGATAAGCTGTATCATCCTGGTTTCCAGAATCATACTGAAGGTTGTTATACATAAGTCTAAGACTGATCAATTCTGTCGACATTTGATCATGGTGGTTTTGCCTCCAGGCAATATGTTACCTAGTGGAATGTAGTGTTTGAAACTGGAATGCAAGATCTCAGCCAGACTTTATTTGTGATAAGCTAGAGGCCAAAGCTGACTAAACTTTGTAGGTTTCTTTATTGTGACAAGACTAAAATACAATACGGTATGAATTGATACCTTGTTGATCTGAAGGAGGCAATAGTGTGCTCACTGAGTCTCATCTGACTGTTCCTTCACCTTCTCCAATTCCTGCGCACAGGAAGAAAATCAGGACTCACAGCTTGTGTTCTACTTGGGGCTGCCCTTTTTCTGATTTACCTCATCATAAAGCTTGCCTGTCTTGTTCTCATAGTTGTTTGCTCAGCTGAAAAAAATTAGTGTTTATTTTTCTTTAGCTATGAAAACAAGGTTATACTGCATTTACAGCTTCATTTGCCATATGTAATGTCAGCTTCCCTTCTCTATAGAAATTCAACAAGTTCAGAGAAAGTCAAACATCTCAGCAAAATCTATGTTTATGACTATGAATACTTCACACTGGTGAGATTTCAAACAAGTCTGTAGGTAAACTGAATTTCTTTATATGGTCCATTACTTTTACTTTCTACTACAGAAAGATCTTGTGTATTTAAGGTCTCTTTAAGACTGTTTTGTCGTTGGTGTTTCTTTTGCCAGTAATAGCTCCACAGAGCAGTGGATAAATTAATTCTTTCCAGGTGGAATGAGAAAGCACAGTGCTGATTATTGCCATTCTGTGTGTGAGTGTAATGAGGTGTCAAGGAAAAATCAGGTTTGTGGTGTTTCTTCTCAAGTTGGATGTATTCAGTTGAAGCACAGCTTCTTCGGGAAAACTATTGATGAGGCTTTCATAAATAATTAAATATTGACTCACCTACTAGTTTCTATATAGAAGGTCAACAAGCTTCTGCATACAAAGAAACTGTGTTTTGGAACTCCTTTGTGAGAAAGAAATAGTATAGTTGTGTTTTTATAGTTTTGTTCCTTCATCCCATTTAAGTATCTCTAATTTAGCATGTGAAGATATTTCTTCTGTCTTTAAATGCAGTTAGTGGAGGCTTGTTTATCATCAGCCTAAATTACTTGCAAGAACTTTCGTGAGAGCTAAAAGATTTATTTTCAGAAACTTTAAAAAAATTAAAAGTGACTGAGTGACTGTGAGACCTGGAAGGGAAAGGTTTGATGATATTCAATTGCTGTTCCTGAGCCCATTTGACTCATGGGAGTCCATTTGACTCATGAGCACAAACATTCCACAGGGGGTTTGTTCTTTGTAAGGAAATTATGAGATGCTTGTTATCGCAAGTCTTTTGCATCTGGCTTCCTATCATTAGACAAAGCATGATGCCTGATTATTTTTTTTTATTTTTTTTCTTAGGGTTTTGCTAAGTTCTAAAGAGGTAATTGTTGATAATAAAGAGTCAGCTAGCCATGATAGCTAACTCCAAAGACATAATGACTATCAATGAGCAGATCATCTTGCTTTTTTATGCTTCCTCATATACAAATTCCTTTTTTTCTTCTTTAATTAGTTTCTTCTTTTCCTAGCAACTAATGAAACCAGCATATGATTATACTGGACTGCTTCTTCTTTATTGCGCATTCACTTCTTCTCAAGATGATAGCAGAACTGCTATTCAGTCCAAAGGAACAGGCTCTGTACAAACAGTGAATAAACCATCTGTGATAATGAAGTCCTGTTGACTTTGTATGTTAATATCAAAACCCAGAAAAATTGTGCCTGCTCCTCTTGTTGGATTGGTTGGGAAACCATGTTACAGTCCCAGGCAACAGTCCCATGTTACAGTCCCTGGAAGCACTTACAGGACTGTGAACAATATGGATGCAACATTGCAACCTTTTTGTATTTGATGAGATTAATCAGCCCCCAGATGTGATGGAATACCAGCCGGTCACAGCGGGGCTGTGTGCTCTGTGCATAACTCGGGCTAATTCTGCTCTTGCAGATGTTTATCAGCAAAGATGACATTCTGTGACCTGTGGTTATAATGTTTTGGTCTAGCTCCGCAAGCTGTTTTTCATATTCTTTTTTTCATATTCATAAAGAATTCCCTTAATAAAAATATGAAATTTGAAATTTTAGTGTCCTGGAATTCCTACTCTCAGTTTTATTGGCTATGCCAAATGTTTTGCACTAACATGCCCTAACACTGTCAAACCTTCACTATATTGCACCTACCACACATCTGAGCATATCTTTTTCATTCTTTTTTATTTTGTAAAATATTAGAAATTCATTCTATATTTACTCGTTCAGTGACAAACTGCCATTATCCTATGACCTTTGAGTCTGTTGCATTTAATTCCCTATAAAATTTACACTCCAATCAGTATAGTGATCTACACAAATGATAATATCCAGAAATCAAGGCAGAGTAAATTTTTCATTTTAAAGGCAACTCTTTCTAGGACCATTTTAAATTAATACATTGGCACTAAGGAAAGACAGTTAAAATGAAAATTACTAGAAAGTTGTCTTTGATAAAACTCATAATAGGTACAAGTTCAAAGCTAGTATAACTCAGATTGTTGACATGGTAAGCTGAAGTAGTCTATTTGAAGGTACCTTCAAGGAGAAGGTACCTTTGAGGAGAAAGCTAGTAACATGGAAGAAGGTCAGGATTTGGTGGGAGACCTCAAACAGCAGTCAATTTTCAGAACTTATTCAGAATATGAAACACATCTGTGTTAATTCCGCCAGATCCAGTAAAACTATGGGTGCAGTAAGGTAGGCTTCAATGTATGTAAAAATACCACCAAAACTTGATACCAACTTTAATGAACTCAGTGAGAAGACTTACATTATTTTGCTTCTTTCTCTTTTTGAATATACAATTCTTCTTAAAATTGTTCTCCTTTTTTCTTAAAACACACAAGTGTGCACTTATCAAAATACACTGCTCTTGGTAATTATTTTCAAGCTACTTTATTCATGTGGTCTTGAGCATGCCTGGCTCTTGTCAGTCTTGATACCTGAATCAAAACTGCAGCAAAATTACACATCTTTTAGGATAGACTTTTAAAACTCTCCCTATGTCTACAAATAATGCAGACTTCTCCCAGCACTATCTAATGACTGGGAGATATGGACACCAACCAAAACTGAGTGTCATATCTATTTTAAGGAGCATGAATACATTCAGCAGTAGAACAGCAGCAGATCTTGGGGTTTTAGAAACATTTCAATTTTTTCCCCAGATGCTATCAAACACTTATTTTCTTTAAGCTTGGATAAAGATACCAACTAACTACCGATCAATATAATGAATGTTCTACATGTGTGTTTCCTTGATTCTAGAAGAACAAGAACAAGAAAGAACAAGATAGTGAAAGAAAGTACATTTGTTTGGTATTGGTAAGCAAACATGTCTTTCCTGCAAATAACTATTTTCTTCACATGAGATTACCTCCTTTGAGGGTCAGGATTCAGGAGCTTCCTCTTTGCTAAAACCAGAATTAATACTGCAATGTGAAATCATGGGTTAGTGGGAATACACATAAAACTACTTCTGTATTTGCATTGTTATTCCTAGGGCAAAGAACACTTGCATAGATGATGGCAAAAATATATTCTTCAGATAAAATGTCAGTTCAGAAAAGTACTGATGATTGGAAATGGTTGTATGGCATCCCAGTAGTGAATGTGGCCTGATTCTGCTTTCTCAATGAGCCCATTTTCTCTATGCCTGATACACTCACCCTGCATCAGGGGAGTAAGGGAGTCGGTAATTGAGATGCCTTTGATGTTTTCTGTTGACAAAATCACTGTTACACCATATAGAAGTTCTAAATACAGGGTAGCAGAACAAAATTACCTTTTCTTTGAAGGAGAACAGGATTTTGTTTAGAAGATTTTGCAATTACATGATGCCCCATGCTGTGCTGCTTCTGCTGTCTTCAATCTCATCTCTTCAATTTTTTTCTGTGACCCAGAGACTGTTTCCTTAATATTGTTTCTGAAGATCTGTTCAGAGTACTACAGTTCCTGTTCTCCCTTTTTACTGTCCAAATGCCACAATTTCTTTGCCCATCTTGCCTTGTTGCCAGACTCTTATCTTTCCTGGCTGGTATTTGAACTTACCAAGCAGCTTCCCAGATCTGACCATCACATGCTTTAGTACAACATTCTCATTAGCTTGTAGACTGCCTTTATCACCTGAGAGAAAGGATTGTTAACATGCTAGTGTGCCTCTTTCACATTTCTAGTCAGACTAATTGTCACTTAAGAGAACGTAACACCATAATACAACACTCAAACCTGCAGCAGTGCAAGCTGTCATGGACAAACAAGGTCCTGCCACCACTGTGTGTTACATTCTGTTCTTCCTATTAAGCCTGCCTGTAAATTAACAATACCTAAAAACACTGGATCAATAGTAAACCTTTTGTTACTGGTAGAGAAACAAATTAGGAATATTTTACAACTCTAGTGCTTAGTGCTTTCTCCTCAGAGGCTGATGGAAATGATAAAAACAAAGCACCTGATAATGAGGTGGCTGTTGAACAGTAAACATCTGGGAGTTTTATTATTATTTTTATTCTATTGCTTGGAACAGCAGTTGGATCTGGAGTGTAGAAGGGGCACTGTGAGGAAAATTTGTTTCTATAACAACACCAGTTCCCTTTCTTAGCTTCTTTCTTGAAGTGGAAAAATACCAGAGTTTATTTCAGATGGACAGTATTGGATAGCACTGGTGGTGTGTGAGACAGCAAGTAGCAACAGAGTTTAAGGCTATGCTTGCTTGGGTGTTTGCAATATTGCTCTAGGGAGATAAAAGCAGTTTGCTTTTTTGCTGGTTTTTTTTCTTTTTCTTTTTCTTTTTTTTTTGTTCTCTTTTCCTAAAGTTTTTAAAGCTGCAAGTCTGTGTGTTCACCTGAAATCATGTAGCTGACTCTGCTCTCTGACCCCTCTTGCTGATGCCAGTATTTTAGGAAGGAATCACATTAGGGTATTGTACCTGAGTGAAATCAATTCACTGCCACCTTAACATTGAACATTATGGTGAAAACATGTCCCATAAGTAAAAGGGACCACCTGTCTTCCCAATATCAAAGAAAGAAGGAAACAATGGTTTTGGGGCTGCTTCTGAGTCAGCTGAAATCATCCTCCACTACAGTGCCTGCCCTCATGGGTGAACAGCTCTCACCTCCACACTCATTTCTGCCTCTGTATGCCTGGTGGTGCTTCTTCATTCTTTTACCTCCAGGACTCCCAGGTTTATTCAGCCAGAGGCTGGATGAGTCCTATTCCACATGGGTATTATTGTGATGGAAATACTAGTAGGTTTTAGGAAGGTTCACAGTATTTCTGATTTGATGTTACCTTTATTGCTGTCATCTCCTCTGGCACATATACTAGCACGTGGGTGTCTAGCTTTCATTGAAATGTACACAAAATACTAATTTAGAGAAGCCTTTTCCTGGCTGCTGAAAAGCTGTGGCTTGGTGACTAAGTTAGGGTTTGGTTTTTAGCTGTTTTTGCTTAGTTACTCAAATTCATGAGTGGTATTTTAGGTGATATACTCAAAGATTGCATTTCCAAACCAGAGACTCCAATATATTAACTTCCTGTCTTTGCTCCCATTACATTTTAATTAGTTTATTCTGATGTCAACAAGGAACTGCCTGACTTTTTAATCTGTCAAAAATGCAAAATTAGAATATCCAAACTGTGAATGCTACCTATGGTTTTATCTGTTTTCTTTCAGGTCTCCTCCGTTTCTTATGTCTTTACATGTTGTGCATAAGACTGTGTAATTGTCACTCCTTTTAACTAGTCCCTGTGAGGCAAACCAGCTGTTCTAACAGGTTTGTAGCTTACACCATTTGGTTTCACTGACCAACAGAGAACAGATAACCTTCAAATCAAGTTCTGTTGAGGAAGGGAGTATGCCACAGCTCAGAGAAGAGCAGGCTCTAGTGGGGCAGAGGGGGGTTGTGCTGGAATGATGTGTGCAGTGTTGAGGCATATACTGTCCACAGCAGCAGCCTGACTAGGTGAGCTGGGTCCTTGTTCCTTCTCGGCAGGGAATTGGGCAGGAGAGCTGTATGGAGGTGGTGGTCAGAGAAGGAGAAACTGATGGTCTTGATGGCTTTGCCCTGAGATGCAATGGGGCTGTGACCAGGAAACCTCTCCAAGCCTTGTGAGAGGGAAGGACTCCTTGGCTGACAAAGAGTCAGAACCACCTCTGGGGATGAGTTTTGTCTCTCTCTGTTAATTGTCTCTTCCCTTCTTTTATTTGGGCAGAGAGGGAAAGAGGTGTGCAGTAGGTGAAGCTCTGTTTTTCACTGTTGATAAACTGAACTATATTCTCCCATCTGAAAAACCATTAAAATTATCTTCTCCATCACGAAAATGTGTATTTGTTTTCTGCCAAGGAGCTCTCAAAGTCAGCATTGCTTATTTAGGTACCGTCTTCAAAGAAAATTATACTGGAGAGAGCATGTGTATACATGGCAGAGAGAAATCCTTGTGGGGAGGGCACAGTGTGCATGCCTTCAGGAAACAATGGACTTCTATCCCCATATCTTCCCCCGAGGAAATGCAGTCAGCAATACCTCTGCTGGGCTGCATGCAAGGCCTGATACACAGAGAGGAGCCTTTTCCCTTCCACATGGGGAAGAGAAGAACGGCCCTGTCTCTGGGAGACTTTTTCTTTCACAGATGGGATGTACATTCCGTCTTTGCAATCTGAATCCTAGCTGAATATTAAGATAGGACTGCATAGAGTTGGAACAGTGGAGGCTTGCATGCTGACAGATTCAGCTTGTTCTTTCCAGATTGCTAAAGCTTATTTTGAAAGGTCTTGTTATTGGAGATCTTCCATTGTGTATTTAAAGCCACTGATATCTTGCTGTCAATTAAATGAAAACAAATTGCTGTTACTTTGCAATGTAAGGGGGACCTCTCAGTAAAAATATGTTTATGAACAGTTACACATACGGAAGTGTTTTAAAAATATTTTAAGTGCATTGCAATCATCTAAAGGTGTGAAATGAAGTTGTCTGTGTTCACTACGTCACAAGCAAGGCCGTAAATTCAGTGACTATCAGGGTTGCTGGGCTACTTTTCCAAATATATGGCCAATAAAATTAGAAGCCTTATCTATAGCAAAGTCACTTATATTTTCTTGGGTTTAGATGATTCCCTCAGCCAGGAAAGCTGTTGTATGAGTAGCTTAAGCAAATACTTAGCTTTTATAGTTGTAGTGAAACACTGAAATGTGAAGCACTGATGCACTGTTACATGCTTTATAGCATTTACTTTATATCATTAATCAGTGTATAATGCTGGAAATTTTGAAAAGCAGCTGTGGGTTTCTGAGAAAAACCTTTACTTTTAGCTCAGAAAAATATTATTGTGATTTATGCAGCCAAATTTTAGCAAGAGATCTGGCTTTGGTGGAAAATGCTTTCATATTAGGACATGTGAGTCTATAATTATAAAAGTAAGCCTCCTGTGGTTCATAAAGTTAAAATACTCGTGGGTGCACAATTGTTATAGTTTTGTACAGAAATAGAAGTGCTGAAGCACATGTACTTTGCTGCACGTGCATCTTGGGTTCACGTCAGAAAAGCTGGGTAGCTGGTTATTGTAACACGTGTCTCTGTTATGGTATTGCTATTCTTTTTGTACTTTACAGCACTTAGGAATGGCTGAGGTGATTCACTTGCAGAAAAACAACCATATGGGACTTGAAACATTTCTAATAATGGAAAGAGTGTCAAGGGAAAGATTATTTCCAAATTTGTTTTATTACACAGCTCCTAAACATTTTTTTAATGTGCTGGATCAAGATAATTGCAATAGAGGGTTCACTTACTTCATATATATGACATTTAGTACATAAATAATCTAAATGTGTCAAAAGACAATAACATAAGCGGACATATTATTGGTGGTGTTATAGCTATGGGTTCTACTTGTCATGTCAGTCCTCTCACTTCAGTTGAAACTTTGCGATCTGTGTAGATCAGAGTTTGAACTGTAATGGAATACAAATTAGAAGGAAAAGACTTTGTATTCATGATATTTCAGGCATGCTGTGATCTAGAATTGCCTTTATTCCATAAACAGGACCAGATGTACACTAAGAGACATCCTGTATAAGGTTTCACATGATCTAGAGGTACAATATTATCTCATATTTTCTAGGAAAGCAGTTCCTTCCTTGCTGCTCTTGATGATGCCATCCTGGTTCTATGGTTCCTTTTTCCTTGCTGCTAACTTATTGCATGCATATTTTTACATGTCTTAATTTCCTTCTCAGTGAACTCTTTGCAGGTGCAGCCAGAAATTTCTTAGTACATCCGAATAGAGATGATAGCTTAGAATGCACTGCTTGGAATGAAGACGCTCTAATACTTTACTAAGACAGTATCTGTTGTATTTTTAGTAGGAAATGATAATAAGTTATCCAATAAAGTGGAGGCAATTTGCTCTGCTGCTCCTCCCCCATACTCGAGGTCTCTTTTGTTACTTGTGTTGTCTCACTGTGTCTGGAGACTCCAGCTGCGATCAAGTTCTCACTGTGCGAGGTACCACAGAAATGGATTGTAGGTCATGGTCTTTGCCACAGTGACAGCACAGTTTAGTACAGGAAGACAAAAAAGGGTAGCTAAGGTAACACAGACATGCTGTGACTTGTGTAAGGTCATCCAGCAGGAAGGACCAGGCATAGGACCGCATTTTCCAACTCCTAACCCCCTGGCAAAACCGCTGACAGATGTTTCTTTTAGAATTAAGATTCTGACCATAAAAAGAAAATGTGATTTTTGAAAATTTTCTTGCTAAAGGACCTTTAGTAACAGACAGAAATGGAACTGAGAAATCCTAGATGGTTCATTTGAAGAAGAATTAGGTATAAATTTCCCTGAAACAAATTGGAAATAGAACTTGGACCACATTTAGTTACTTTCTACCAGTTACCAGAAAATTCAGTGAAAGTTTCCTATTGTTGCCCTACATTTAGACAACTTAACAAATCCAGCTCTACACTGACAATCAGCACATACTGCAGTACAGAAAAAAATTACACTTACTGTGATTTCTTTTAAATAAAATTTTATCAGTATTTTTATTAGAAAAAGTGTTTTCAGTTGAGGTTACATAGAAATGTAATCAGACCAAAGAGAATCTGGCCCCATGTAGTAAATTTCAGTCTGTTTAACTTTTCCTTTATCAGTATGAGAGTTTATTAGCAGATAAGTAAAACAGAAGGCGAAAAAACACAAGAAGCAGCCTTAGAAAAATCTTACAGATAAGTACTAAAAGTTCACAGCTTGTAATGACGTTAAATAGACAAGAAAGCAAAAAGAATAGACAAAGGGATGAGAATAATGAAATGGTGAACAATATGAATGACTCTCGAGTAAGTCCTTACTGACTCCAGAGTCTGGTATGTATAGTTGTCCAATTTTCTGTATATTTCCCCAGTCATCTGTTTTATTCCCTAACTAGGTGCTCCAGAACTGCTGGGAAATCTGCCTCAAGAAACAGTTCAAGTCCTGCTCCTTATCTTCAAAAAGGGTAGTTATTTGACTCATTTGCAAGTAATGCCTTTTTGAGACATCCTGGTACAGAAAAAGACCCTTGTTTTATAGCACTACATGCTAGAGAAATTCTGTGGGAATTTACTCCTTATGCTTTAAACGTATAAATTAAACATTATCTAAGATAGATGCAACATGTAATAATATGGTACATCATTTCTGTTAAAAAAAGAGAGACTCTTACAGGCTCAGAGTGTTCACTGGAGTGTGTTGACCGCCTTGGTAATTTCAATTAAAACTAAAATGCCTTACCTGCGGCATTTTTTAGACTTATATTGTTTTATAATCTATACAAATCCAAGAAAAGTTAGTAGGAAATTGCCAGCTATGAATGATGAGTTCTAAATGTGCATTTCACTGGCTGCTGCACCACCTGTTAGTAAGTAAACCAAGCAGCAGTTGCCACATCACTGAGAATGACTCATTTCTATAATGAATACTATTTAGAATATCAACGTATTCAATATTTTTGTTCTTTCTAATTATTACTATATTATTGCAAACTCATTTAAAGACTTGTATGGTAAAAATATTTATTTTACAGAACAGAGAGACAGAAATCACAAAAATATTTCTATCTTCTGAAAAAAATAGGTCCCTTTCTTAAAAATTAAATGGGCTGATTAAAAACATGTCTTTCTAGTGCAATGTTAACATTTTGATTTAATTTTTGTTACTGAGAATGCAAAAAGAGAGATAATTTTCCACCACATGGCAGTGCTGACTTCTGATCAGTTCTTGTGCTAGGCACTTTACTGTCTCTTCTATTCCGTCCTGAAGATGTTGCAGTGCAGCAGAACTCTATTTACTCCCTAGTTTTAGTTCAGACAAACAAGAGAGGCAGGTAGCACTGAAGAGGGACAACAAAACCTTGGTATACCAAGGTAGGAGAATATTTGATGTGAGAATTTTTTTCACTCATCAATTAGAATCCTCATTAACACAAAGGACTATTGAAGAAACCTTATTTCTTCAAGGTGCACTCTGTATAGCTTGTAGTGGTCCTCCTGGCTACTGGTGGGCAGGAAATGGACTTTCTTCTCACAGTGACAATAAAATCCTCTATACCAAGCAGTGTTGTGGCTTCCCTGCCAGGCTTCATCTGTGCTAGAAATGAGATTTCAAGGAAAGTGGGTCATGAGACCATCAATCTCATCCCATCACAGCTGTGCGTAGGACAAGATCTGGCCTACAGTACGCATGTAGTTATATACCTGGCAATGATGTGTTTTCATTTTGGGTGCTGGGTCACATCTTCCCTTTGCCTCCTTTAAGTTTGGTAGTGTTGTCATTGGAGAGGAGGGGCATGGTTGTTCCAGGACTTGAATTTTAAATATTTTCCCCTTTTCTGATTAACCTTTCCTCTGAACATATTCTATGGCTGTGGTAATTTTGTTTGATTGCAAACTTAAGAAAAAAAAAAAGAAAAAGGAGAGAGAGCAGCAGCATCACAATATGTGGAACTGTTCAAATCCTGTGTATGATGCCATGCATGTAGACAGGTTTGTCTTTAGATAGCAGCAGTACCACCTAACCTAGCTGTCTTCTCTCCTTCATCACCTTGTCCACAGAGGCCCCTGGTGACGTGATTGAGCTGCTCATGAACCGCTTGCTGAATTGCTGCTACTGAGATCCTGTGGTAAAAAGTGCTGTTTTGATGTCCTCTCATATTGGGCTGTAATTCTTGAGCATTCAATAATGGTATTACAGACAGCTTACAGGTTACTGGAGACTTTCAAATCAGAGCTGTTGACCTGGCTCATGTCCTGCTAGCAGTGGAGCTGAGGAAACTTGGAGCACAGAGCAAGCCAGGAGCTGGAGTGTATGCTCGGAAAGGATTCATAACTGCCCTGAGCTCTGTGGTACTGCTGGCATGCTGCTGGAAGTGCCTGAGCTTCCAAGATGGACTCCTGAGAGCACCAATGAGACCAACATCTGACTTACAGAAGAAGTGTCTCCCAAAGTCAGTCTTTTCAAAGTGAAAAGAAATTAATAGTTCTGTGTAAAATTATCTGCCCTGATGAAGACTTCTAAAAAGTACAGAGTTAGTTTTTATATCCTACAAATGCTTTTGAGAGGAGTGAGCCATTTCAGAACCATGTACTAAGTAAGTGGTAGCAAAGCACTTGTGAGAATAAGTACTTCATGAAGACTTTCTGACTTACCATGGAACCCTTGGTTCATTCCTACTACTGTGGTGGTTTCCTAGCACATAAAAGTAATTATGATTCAACTCCATACTGACTTCCTGAAGCTTCTACAAATCCCGAAATAAAGATTAGATTCACACTGCACACAATGCTGACATGTTCGTTTAGCAAACACTTATGCAGATGAGAGTTATGTACAGTTAGAGTATGTATAAAGCTCTTAAACTGATGAAGGGTACTCAAAGCTCCTTGATAGCAAACCTGTCATTCATGGCATTGCTTCAGGAGGAATCCCTGCAGAGAGCCAAGAGGAATGGGGGATTGTGTGTTGGGTAAGATGTGCCTGCAGAATATTCCCTGTGTTATACAGCTTTACAGAATATTGTGGCAGTGTGAACTGCATGAAGGCCATTTATAGTGAGGAATAATACAATCCATTAAGGTTGGAAAAGACCTCTAAGATTACTATCTCCAACCATTAACCCTGTACCACCGTGTTCACCATTATAGTGTAGAACTGGGAGCACAAGGCCTGTAAAGTGGTGAAAATCCCCCCAGCAGGGTTTGTCACGCAGTGAACCAAAGAGGCAAGAAAGGGCCTCCAAATCCAACCAGAGACAGGGAAAATAAAGGCTCTGTATTTTCCCAAATACAAGATTTTGGGGCAAAAAAGAAACCAGATCCGCTCTGGTGAGATGGTGTTTCTGCAGAACAACTCACAGTTATGCATAGACTCAATGTTTGTCTAATGCAAACAGAACTTACAGGACAAGAAGATTTATTTATAATCAGTAAAAATCCATAGTAAAAAGGAAGTTTTCTTCAGGGAAATAAAAATGATTTGTGAAAATACCGATTTGGTGCCTGCATGCTATACTGTAAATAAACATAGATTTCACATAGATAATGTGGGTGATATAGTTACAATATATATTTTAAAATGTGCTAGTATAAAGAAGGACATAAGAATGTCTGTTCTAAATTTAAGCAAACAATAATTAAAGAGTCCTGTGAAGTAAGTGATGTTCTAATAGATTTGTTTTCCTAAAGGAAGGAGAAAGGACTGGTAAAGCAGATGCTCCCTCCCCATGCAGAGGCTTGAAGTGTTAAAAAAGAAAATGCGGAGTTTTCTTAGTAATTCTTGCCGAAGTTATAATTGTCTCTGAAGGTGTAAATGGAGTGCTCTGCTGGATCTAGCAGTAGAGATGGATCCAGGAAACCAAGTCAAGTTGTGGTTTTGAACACCCTAAGCTTCCCTGCTATGAAGAGCTGGATTTCAAATTGATCAGTTTTTCTACGGAGAAGTGCTCCAGACACTTAAGAGGTGGAGAACTTCACTTATCCCTGAGCAAAGGGTCCCTAGAAGGTCCATCACAGAGAAGAGATCATTGAATTGCTGGTTGTTTCATTTGACAAGGATAAACTATTAGAGAATCTATATTTTTACTTGAGATGTAATTCAATTTTATGTCCAATCTCTAATTCAATATAATTTTCTTCATAATAAGGATACTGTGATTAATGAAATATAAATGGCCAAATGAAAAGGCAGTTATGTTTTTCCTTTGTTCAAGGCTGAACATGATCAGAATTACTACTGACCTAACTGGACAGCTGTAGTAGAAAAATCACAACATTGATTACTTCTGAAATGCAATTTTGCATTCAGACTGTGATCTGACTGATTTTGATTTAGTTGAACTACCCAAGCTTGGGTCTGAAGTTGTCTGCAGCATAATTCAGCTATCTGATTGCCTCCCATGTTGTGATTAAGCTATCTGATCTTCCTGTGCTGTTCTTTCCTTTTCTACTATTAGTTAGATTCTTTCCTGCAAACCATTCTGTAATTCCTGGCTATGATTTCTAGTTTAATATGGTCATAGTAAACAATTTTTTTCTATTGCTTCTCATTCTGTTACTGGAAATAATCCTTAAGAAGTGTTTGCTTCAAATAAAATAGATCAAAGCCACTGTTCCATCTCCTTTGCTCACAGGAGCACTAAATCTGGTGTAAACTTTGCTTTCACAACTCTTCCACAGCTCTTACCCTTGACTCTTCGTTCATAACAAGTGGGTTTTTTTTTTTTTTTTTTTAAAACATTCTCATTCCCAAAGTGAATTTTGTTTTGATGAAATGTACGATTTTGTCCCTGTGTCTGCAGCCCATCTACACATGGTGTTGTTTCAGCTACAGCCCAGGTCTGTGAGAGGTAGCCCTGCTTAAAGCATCTGCCACTGTGAGCAGTCGATCAAACAGCTGGTGTTGCCAGAAGCTCAATTTAATTCACTCTCTAGGATGACAAGAATTCTTACCTGCCATGCAAACAGATAAGGATTTACTGTTAGTACATTCCAGATCCCAGAGTTCTTTAGCTTTCAATTTTTTAACCCGGTAGAATTTTTTTATCAGAACTAGCTATCTGTGAGTGTGCAGCAGCAAAACTGTATCTAAAATGCAAATGATTTTTTAGGCTCCCTATGTATTTTATTAATGCTTAAAAAAAAAATTCTGTGTGCAGTCTGAGTCATTTTGCAATGAACAAGCTGTTATTTATGTTTTAACATTTCCTGAAGAGGCAGTTTCTATAGAACACCAGGAAGCAACCATAAAAGTGAATATGGGAAAAAACTGGGACAGAAACAAGGAGATGCTTTTTGCAATTGGCAATGCAGGAACATTCCATAGCAAAAGGTATGATCACATGCAGTACAAATCGCTTGCTTTTGTGAGTTGGCAGAAAATATAATTAAAATGGAGAAGTGACATCCTATGTGACAGAACCTGAGTAGGCAGCACAGCATTTGTCACCTCCTGTTCACTAGCTTTTCTTTTTTAAAATTAGTGAGATTTATCTTATATGACGCCTACTCATGGTCTTGCTGGCATGAACAAAAACAAAAAAAAGAAATGTAGCGATGTAAAATAACACCGTGAGTTACTGCAGCCAACAAGAAGGGACAAATTCATCCCTCATGCTGTGAAAAAGAACCGTACAAGAGTGGATACAGGCCTCAAAGTGTTTTACTTCCTGGGGTTATTTTTGTTTGTTTTTTTTGGTTTTGCCCTCATAAATTCTACTTCTATCTAGGAAAAGCTATATATTGAGCTATTTTCTCCAAAATGAGAGTTGGACTGAGATCTTGATTTCAGCTGTGTAAATTTGAAGTTATTCTGCCAGAGTCAATGAAGTCATTCTGAGTTTATACTTGTAAGCCTTTAATCAGAATATGTCACTGAACAGGAAGATGTGACACATGAAAATCAATGGTTGGTGCTTCTGTTTTTCTTTCAGGCTAAGAATTTTGACATCTTCCTAGCTTGGTTTTCTGTGCTGAATTTTCTGATTCAGCCAGGCTATGCACTGAGACCAATAATATTCTCTGTCAGAGACATGGAATCTGAGAGGTTTCTGAAAACAAAACCAAAGCAATCTGAGCCAAACCTATCTTAGCACAGTTTAGTTTGAGAAGACTCAAACAGTCAATTATTTGGAATTCTGAATGACATGACAGAGAAATGAAGAAGTGCTGTCAAAGAAATCTGCAGGTAAGAGGAGGAGCAGAGCAGGGAAGATGAATAATTTTATGAATATATTTATTAACCCAGAGCTTGTAAAAGAGCTCAAGTAAAACTATGTGGAGTGGGTTTTAAAATCCTACTTTTAGGAAGTGGATAAGATGAGAGAAAAGAGCGACCAATACTTAGATTTTAATTTTTTATGCTGTTTCTGATGAGTCACTTTCCAATACCCACACTTGAAGAATGTCTCTAGATGTACCCCTAGGGTACATAGAATCACACATTTAATGACAAGCTGGTGTTGATACAGTGGTGCCTTCTTGGTGAGTGGGATGGAGGCCAACATCCCCTTCCCTCCCACTGTCCTTAAGATGCCAGTTAACCCCAAAAGTCGAGGTAACCATTACTTGCAGTCCATAGAGAGCAACAAAAGCTGTTGTCCCTTTCTCTTCTCCTGCCTGGTGCACCTACACCCTCTGACCCGCAGTAATTTGGAAAAAAACACACCAAATCTGTCCTTGAATTTGTCTGAGCCTTGTAGATCCCTTACATGCAAAGCGATGGCTTGTGCAGTATGTGGTTTGTTTTTTTTCAAGCTCTTTTTCCTCCAGGAACAACTATCTGTGGTGTGAGTGTACCTGGTTAGTCTACATAGAGTATCATGTACTGCACATTGTGTTTCTTGGTATTTCAGGCAGGATTTAACACCACAACAGTCCAGAAGAAATAACTGCAGCACCTTGTATAGCACCTCAGTGCACTGTGAAAAAGGAAAGCAGCTCAGGTGACAGGCTTGGTTTTGAGGGGTTGACTGTGTAATTTCCGTCTGCACTGGGTGAGAGGCAAACTGGAGTTTTGGATGAATGATGACTGTTCTGCTGTACAATTCCATTACCGTGTGCTCATTATCTTCCCAGTTCTTTTTACTTATTAAGTGAGCCATCCTCAGACCATCTGTGTTTTGGTACTAGCACCTTGCAGCCTTGGAAGTAAACCTCATAAAAGCCTAGTAAAACACCTGGGACTGTTTGCTAGCTATCAAGATATTTTAGGACATTAAACACCAAGCTGTGTGCATACTACAATGTTGTGAAATATATAGGGCATTTATCACAAATTTTAGATGGCTGAGTGTCCAGGAAGATCTGTTTTATAACACTGCACTTTTTCAAGGGGTATCTCTAGCAGTGATGTGAGCGCTTTACATGTAGATCTGTTTACATACAGCACTGCTGCCTTCCTGCAAGTTACTAGTCTTATAGGCATTTACATTCATTTATGTTTTCATGATCAGGGTATTGACAGCAACAAGGAATTTGCCAAAAGCAAAAAAAAGAAAAGAAAAAGAAAAACATTTGCAACTGCAAGTTATTAGCTGACATGTCTCATTTAAGCAGAATCACTTACAACCAAATATTTAGACTCCAAATCAGGATAATGAAAAACCATTTTCTGAAGTGTGATGGAGCTCTTGTCTAATTGACACTTGTACATCCCTGCAGCTGAAGAGGATAAAGTTTCACAGATGTATGAGCAAGTTGACAGCCTGAGTTCCTGCAGCCTTGACACCTTTCATGTGGACGGTACTTAAATCAGATACATCCTTTAGTCTTAACTTCTCGCTAAATTCTTTTGCTAATAAGGAGTTAGGTGAATACATAGTTTGTCACCTAGCAACCTCAGGTGAGTGCTCTGAACAGTTTTTGAATGAATAGTTGTTGATGGATTTTTAAAAATAGTTGTTTTGGTTTATTTGTGCAACTGGAAGGTGTGGCCTCCCATATGTGCTTGTGTGAAGTGGTAAGCAGGCAACTGAAGGGAAAGTGACACACAAGAAGAAATAAAAATGGAATCATATGGTGTAATTGGCATGCATATATATAGAAAATCTGCTTCTATTCTTTTAAGCCAGCTCTGCATAAATTTGCATGACATACCTCAAGTTCCTTGCCTGTTCCATGGCATGCTACTCAAATTCTTTCCTACAGAAGAAATGGGAACATAGATCCTTGGTATGTTAAACAACACCCCTCTCATCCCACAAAGTAGAAAAATTAGTTCAGGGATTCATTATTTTCTTACAGTAGGTAGTAAGATTGTTAATTTTTGCCTGCATTAGACTTCAACCTTGGATCTTAGACTTAAATAGCAACTGGTAGCAGTAATTGGAATTGCTTTAATGGCAGCAGCTGGGTGTATTGGACAAGGGTGGATGTGGCCAGCTGCATTTGGGAGGAGGGGGGGCAGCCATGGGCAATGATAGCTTTTGGATCCTGTTCTCTAAACAGTGCTCAGTAGGGAGGGAGTTAGAGCCCCTTCAGCTCCTCTAGTAAAATTACATCTGGACAGGGCAGAGTCTCTGTTATCCCACAGCAGGCTGATGTTCTGCATCAATTAAAAACCCTGGTAGTCTCTGGGGGCTGGATTTTCTTAATGCACTCTATACAATGACCTACCCAGTGATGCAAATCACCTTCATAACCTTTTCAACTGACCACCAGCAATTCCCCTTCCAAAGAGCTGTCTCTTGGTAACAGTACTGATTAAATAGTTTTACAAGGCCCTGTTGCCAGCTTACATGCCATGGGATGCTCCTATGAGAGAAGGAGCACAGTCATACTATAGCTAACTTCCGTTTGCTTGTTTAGGACAGCCTACCCCACCTCAACAGCTTGGCAAACTGTATAAATAAATTACAGTGAGGTCTTATTGTAAATTGGCCTTATGTTAAAGGTATAATTTTGTACGATTGTGCTCAACAATAAAGGGAAGGGTTGATTTCTATAGAAACACAAAGCTTCTGATTTCTCCAAATTTAAAAGCCAAAAGTATTGCTATTTATTTTTGTAAGTGGAGAGCACTTCTTTTCTTCGTGCAGTAATTTAAAGCTCATTATTCTTGTTCCATGTAGGCACTTTAAGAATAAAGACAGCATTACAGAATGCTTCTGAATTCTTTAAAAGTTTTCTCAGGCTTTTCTTTCAGTTTCCAATGTTTTGTTTAAAAAATAAGAAACAAGTTGTTGTGATGAAGCCCATACATAACATGAAATCTAAACATGAGGACAAAGGAAATTTGTGCAGGAAGGAGACAGGTCAGGTGGCTTGATTAGCAACAAGTTGTCATTAACATGTTTTGAGTCACTGCCTCTGGGTTTATCCTTATCAAAATTTAGGACTAGTTTTTTACTTAGTTAATTTGAATAAACCAGTTGTCAGATGTTTTCAGCTTATACCCCTTTCTGAACAGGCTGCTCTGCATGCTGTCCATGTTATTTTATCTTCTTTTTTCCCCCTCTAATACTTTCAGAAGAGAATTGGACTGTCATAAGCTAACAGGTCTTTATGCAGGGTCAGAAGGATTTTAACACTGTTTTCCTCCTTTGTTATTTGTTCAGGCTGCAATCAGACTCTTCACCACAGTTGCTTGACAGCATGTTGCCAGAGACATTGCACTGATAGTACATTGCTCTCGTGTGTGTGTATGTGTTTGTCAAATAACACACGTATAGTAGGGGCTTCAGTTCTCTGGTTTGGGAGGACCTCCAGCAGCAGCCAGTGAAAGCATTGCCAAATGCCTTATGAAGTATTACTAATGTATGACATTTCCCTACATGGAAAGCATACAGAACATTACATTTTTCCCTCCAAGCCAAACTCTGATCATTGCTTGGACGCTGAGATGCTCAAGGTGCTTGGATGTTGTAAAAACCCACTAATTACACATTAAATTATTATACCCATGACATTAGTTTGCTGTTGTGCCATGTTTTTCTGTGGCATTGCCATGTATTTCACTGGCCTTGCTCACTGAGCAAGGGATTTGAAGCCTCTTTTTGGAGATAGTGTCTTGCTGTGTGGTTGGGGAGTGTGCTTATGGCCTCCAAAATCCTTTCCATGGCTGTGGTAATGGGGTAGCATTTCTGACTCGTGTCTGCCTGCCCCTTATCCTAGCTGCGGTTGGTGCTTACCATCTTCTCTTTCCTGCGTTATGCAGTGATAAAACTTGTAGAAAATAGGAGCTGAGTATTTAGGTCTGAACAAGAGGCAGGAAGGTAAGCACTTAGTTCTTTGAAGCATGAAGTGCATGAAATCAGTGAGGGATTCAGACCAGAGGCCCTCCTATCCAAGTACTCTGTCTTTAACAGCAACCAGTAGAAAACAGAGGAAGAACAAAACCAGGCATGCTTTCCCTGGGGATGCCTGCTGAACTTCCAGACACCCATGGCTTAGGTACTTCTTGAGACAGTGTTTCCATGCCTAGCAGCCTTTTGTGGATTTTTTTCCCTATTAAAACATGTCTAAAAGTTTCTTGAATTTATGTAAACTTTCCTGTACCCAATATCCAATCACGATGAGTTCTGAAATTTAACTACATGCATTCAAAAAACTACTTCCTTTTTCTCATATCTCCAAAAAATTTATTCCATGCTCCTAGTTCCTAAATTATGGTTTTGTAGACCTTTATTTCATCCTCCTTTGATTTTGTTCTTACAGGCTGAAGACTTGAGGTCTATATATTGTTTTCTTGTCCAGATATTGTTTCGACCTTGAATGGTGTTGTTCTTCTCTGTTTCCTTCTCTATACCTTGTTCTACTGTGTGTTCCTGGAAACAGCATGTTGTTGTGATGAGGGATTAATGTTTGAACAAAAATTCCTCATTCATACATGAAGTGATTCCTCTCCAGTCTAATGAGTACTTCCCTTCTCTCTTTGTGGCTGTCATGCATTTTACATGAAAGTTTGAATCTTAATATTTTCTACCATTTATAACTGTTTTTCCTTTCTGTTGGGTTTATTTGTACCTATAATAGTTCTTGGTAGATGACCACGGCATTTTTGAGAAAGAGAATCTTCTCCCTTTTCTGTGACTCTTTTTTCAAGCTGTTTTTAGGTCTGAATCCACCAATGCTGAGACAGACTTGAGTACTACTTTCAGTGTGTGTGTGAGCCATAATCAGCAATTTTCAGCTGTAGTTAAGAATGGTCCACTGAATTTATTCAAAAGAAAAGAATGCAAAATACAAGATAGCAATATTGTAAAATTGCATTGCTTCACTGTGCAGGCAAAGCAGGTTATTCCAGAAAGAAATACTGATGGATATATGTTAGCAACCAGGTGAGTGCCCAGGAAATATTGAATAAAGAATTTTAGACTTTTCTTGACTATGTGGATTTTCATTGTAATGTGTGGTAGCGATCACTTCTTAAGTATGGAGAGGGACCTAACAGCAATGTTTGACTTTATTTCTGTTTTGTGGTTTGCAGTGGTTGTTACAGAGTAACCATAACTCAGACTGGATCAAAGATAAGTTTAATGAACAAGAAACTTCATTAACATTTTGCATTCCATATTTCAATACTGGATTAAAAGGGCTTTCATGTTCTTTGAGGAGAAAATGTGTCGGCCCTCTATAGGACAGCCTCAGAATCCCAGCTGGACTCGGTATCATATGGCCAAGATTATACAAACGAATAACAATCTTTATCCCTTCCACTTTGCCAATATCTCGCTTCAAAAAAGTTTCACATATTTAGGCTTAGCTGTGCAAACTGATTTATGTTTTTTATCTTTTTTCCCTCCTGTACTCTGTAACCACTGGGTTTGAACAGGCTCCTGATTAAAACATCATAGGTGTGTGTGTGTGTGTTTCATTTTTCTTATCGCTCGAGTAGAATAGTAGAAAACACTTGATTTTCCTTCTTCTGTCAGGAAAGGGCTGTTGTTTTTGCTTTGCAGTCTGGCTTAATTTGCACCTGTGTGCAATGGGATGAGGGAAAAGGAGAGTCCCTGCGAGACTAGGTTCATTTTGCTGCTGTTGACAGAGGAATAGGAAGGCTCAGGATGGAGACTGCTGTTTCTGAATGATGTTGTTTTTGCAAAAAGCACCACTTCAGGATTAGCTCTCCCTCACTAGTTATCACTGAAACCTCAGCAGCCAGTCTGGCTTTCTGAAGAACTGCTGGAGGCAATGCAGGACCAATGAGGACCTGTTTTCACCTTGTACAACCTGTTACCCTATGTGAGAGCTGAGGCTGCCTTGCCTCACTTTGTCAGAATACAAGTGCTGTATTCTGCAGTCCTTTCCCAGCCAGTCTAGATCACCTGACAACATAAGGCAAGTTAGATCAAGGATTGTTAGTGAGGAGAGCACATTTCATCAAATTTCTAATAAAAATTGTAATGGTCTCATGGAAGCCAATACAATTTACTCTGTTGGACTTTCAAAGAGAAACATTAAACTATTGCATATCATACATTTGTTTGGGTGAAGAAAAGTGAATTAGGTGATTGGATTGCTGCAGAGAAGCTACTTTTGTGCCAATTGATAGTCGAAATTAGCTAGGAAATTGCTCAGAGGACTGGAATTTAGTTACACAAATTTAAAATTAGAAGAACATTTTGTACTGTATGCAGGAAAACATATCTGTAACATTTGGTACAAGCTAACATTAGTCAGGGTAATTAAATTCAATGTTTTTAAAGATTAATAGATGTTTTACTTCAAGTGCTCTAGCAAGCACTGAAATAGGAGGAAAAAAGTATTGCTCTGCCACATTTTCTTCTTTCATGTATTCTGATAGGTTAATTTGCCAGTGTCAGAGGAGTGGCTGGCTGGGTGGATTCTCTTGATTTCAGGTACTTTTCATGAGCAAATTACTGCCCTAGGAAGATAAACGACATTTTTGAAAGTCATATAAGAATTTTAAAATAGAACTGACTGAGAAAGGATTTTCACTTCCAAGGGAAGTATTGATTTATTGTTTACCTTGGAAATAATCAGGAATGTTAAAAAAAAGAAATCCCACTTCCTCTCTCCTCCCCCCTCTGCCCCCTGCTATTTTCGGATTTCATTGCAAGGCAAATTCTTGACACCTCTACGTAGGGAGAATTGAAAGAGAAGTTGTAGAAAGCTGTTTTCCTGTATTTCCTGCTTCCCAGGGCCATCGGCAGTCATTTACCCATCAAAATGCTGAGGCCAGCAGGAATGATATCAAGCCTGCTTGGTCAGCCAAGCTCTACAGCCTGCCACTGGAAGATGGGACTGTGACCCCTGAGATAGGTGAGGCAATTCTTCCAGTCAGTTTTGGAATGATTTGAACCTTTTGGAATCTTCAATATCTGTGTCCTCTGTGCAGTCAAGCAAGATTCCTCAGCTACTTGATAAAACCCTTATGAGCTTGCCTGCTCACACTGAATCCCCAGCACAACAGTTAGCACAGTTACAGTGGAAGCAATAAGGGAACCTGCACCGGTAAGCACGTGGCTCATGTTGCATGTGAGGCAGAATCATTTCTCTGCTGTTTTGCTTTGTTATTTTAAATTGGGCTGTAATTTTTATGTAGTTCTAATTTTCATGAAAGCATTGTGCAAATATTTTGCAATCTTTGACATTTTGAAAATGCTGAAAAATAGTTTGATCTTTGTGGGAACTTGTACTCTGTCAAACTCTTGAGGTAGCATCACTTTGGCTGATACCTCACAAAATTATCTGATTACATGAAGAAAGACTGAAAATGGTGCTATCTCGTTAAAAGGCATTCAGTATTCCCCTCAGTAATTAGTAATTAGCCAAGTCTCCCCTTTTACTTAAGAGCTTGTACTATGCCAAGAAAACACAAAAGCAAAGACTTTCATGCAGAATTTGGAGATGCATGATAGCAGACCAGCTTTTTATCTCCATCTCTTCAGGTGTTTGTAGAAGCCAAGCACAAACTAACCCACAGTATAGCAGACATATGTAATTAGAAGAAAAATTTCTGCTTTACAAAATATACTATACAAATTAGACCACTAGCAGTATGAATGCTGACAATAGACCATGCCAGATTTGGGTTGATTGTGGTAAGTGCTTTTGAAAGCAATTTTAGTAACAGAAATAGATCTTACAATTACTTTTTTCTGTTATGTGGCATATTCGGGGTTTCTTTTTCTTTGTAAAAGCAATTATTTTTTGCCTCTCTGTCTTTAATGGGCAGGCAAGAGAGTGGGAGTAGACTGTGCTATGGCAGAAGTGAGCAGAGGAAAGCTCATTCGCTGGAAGAGATAGTTACAGGGAGATCAAGTGAAGCTACAGAACTCATCCTGGCAAGTGGAACTCGTTCTCACGCAACCTAGCTTTGTGAGTAAAGGTCTCTGCATTTGGAGTATTGCATGCATGTTGTTAGAGAGCAAGTCAATGCTTTGTTATTGGGCCCTCTAACAGTACACTGCTGAGTTCAGAAAGCAGTCAGGGTGCAGCAGTCTTGTTACAAGGGCAGCTTCAAACACCAAGTTTTCCAGCCCAGAGAATCAGCAAAAGAAGGGACAGAAAAAGATTTGATAGGATGTTGGACCACATGGTCCCCAAAGGTCCCTTCCAACCCTAACAATTCTGTGACTCTGTGTGTAGCATTACTTGAACGCAGCTCTGTTACTCAACTATAAAGAGACACCATTTGAGATCTAAACAGCAAAATCATAGAATAGAGAAGGAATTATTTTGAACACTGGATATGAAGAGAAAAGCAGGTTCTTAGTTAGTAAGCACTAGTCTATTAGAAAATGTAGGAATTCTAAGTAGAAATTCCAAAGGAAGTGTGGGTCAATGAATCCCTATCCTATATCTAAAATCACTTCACCTTACTAGAAAATGTGTGGATCTTGAAAAGATTTGTAAGTAGGTAGATCTGAGAGTGAGATTGAAGATGTATGCCCCTTACCTGACAGTATATGGGGTTATTTAGTAAAAGAGGTCAAAATTGATCTCTCCCATAATTTTGGATATTACAATTTTATTATAAAGGATTTTAGAAAGAAATTTTGATGTATGTAAGTTCATACAAATGAAAGACTGGCAAAGATTTGATGATGAAGAGTAAAAAAAGCTAGACATGAATTTTCAAAGAAAAATAGGGAAAGATGGTAACAGAACTGGTTAAGAGAGATGTTTCAAAATCACCATTCATTTTCAAAGGGAGATATTTTAAGGGAGGAGCACTAATGAAGTGAACATGCGACTGAAGATTTTGAGACCTCTGAATTTAAAGTTTCTTCTGGACTTGGCTGTATTCTTTCTGTGTCCATTGGCATTCAGAGGCAAGAGATGAGAGAGAAACCTGTTTTTTTAAAAATTATTATGAAGAAGAATCAAAAATGAGTACTCATTACTGAACTCTGGGAGAAGATTAGTCAGCATGCAGCTGGCTTTGACCTTGAAACACAAAGACACAGAACTGTGTGGGAATCAGGGAGAACTCTGTCATGACTTGACTGACATCCACCTACTCCTGTAGATGTAAGATGCACATTCTATCTTGCTTTGAAAATCAATGTTCTGGAGCCTGCTTTTTTAAAATGCTGTTAAATTGCTTTGCAGGAAGGGGATATGTTATGAGGAGCAAATGGGAAGTTTACAAGATCATTTATGTTACACAGTAGTCAGGAGACAAAAATATGCATATCAACAAATATGAGTTCATTAAACACCTAATGATCGACTGTAACATTGATTTTAATATGCAAATTAAGATACATGTGCTTAGTGTCAGGAGAGAAGAATGAAAATGAAAATCAACAATGATTAAAATTCCCATACCGTGGTTCAGAAGGAAAGATATTCTGCTCTCAGGGATGGGTATGGCCCCCAGAAATGTGTAAAGAGCACAAATGAAGAAGGCACGTGTATGCTGTGTTTTTTGAAGAGGAACAAGGCATGGAGTGAATACAAAAGGGAAAATGTAAGAATTGTTGTCTTTCGGCAAGCATACATTGTATTGGTCTGTGACATAAATAAGCTTAGTATAGGTATCTGTAGCTTCCTTACTTTCTATAGGATTTAGGATTCAAGTAACAGAATAAAACACATTGGAAAAAAAAGTCTTAATTTTCTGGTTTACGTACTGTAACTATTCACAAAAATGCTATTGGTTCTTGTTAGAATTTAGATATGTTTTCTATGGTGATCTGAATTTATTATGCTGCCCTGTAAAGTTGCCCAATATGAATTGCTGTAAAATTAAATTAAATTTAATTGCATTCAAATACCTAAAAAAGTAGAAGTATTGGTAATTATGTTCTTTCTATGCTGCTAACTGAAATTATGTTGAGGCATTTTAAGCAAATATATGTAAATGTATTTTATGACATGATAAATGAGTTATGTAAAGCATCTATATTCTGTATAAATTCACCTTCATTAACTTGGATCATGGTTAGCCTTCACCCTTCTAGAAGCAGAGCAGAGACTCCTACATTCTGTGATGGGACAGTCCTTAATCTCAGGGGTGCAAAGGTTGTGCTTCCTAGAAGCAAGCCACTGAGGTGGCAGTGCCTTGTTTTCCACAAGCTGCACCCTTGTATAGGCCAGGCTTGATTTCCTCCTCCATTAAAAATCAAGGACACAGACATCACCTCCAGGTGAGACAGAAGAGCACTTCCATTCCCTCCTGCAGGCCACTGTGACTATGATGCTTATTGCTATTTGTGGCTAAATACCACAGCCTATTCCTGGGAAAGTGCTTTGCACATTTGCCAGGCAGATGGTGACTGCTACAGAGTGATGATTCCAGTTAGGATATTCCACAGATGTTTGTGGGCAATGCAGAATATGCTGTACTTTTCATGAGATTTCTCTATTACCTGGTAAAAATTGCCTTAACTTGTTGTAGGGTGAGATCAGAAATACCTCTTTCAAGGCTTTTAAAGGCTTAAGTGCTCTATTGTTCTAGACAAAACCTATCACAGAAAAATGTGTTGGATCTAGGATGGGGAACACGTGCATTTAGACTGTATATTTTGATGTCATTTCTTATAATTTTGTATAAAAAATCTGTGTTAGTGATGGGCTGTCATTCACAGAATGGGTGAAATTGGAAGGGACCACAGTGGGTCATCTGGTCCAGTCTCCCTGCTCAAGCAGAGTCATTGCAAAGCACATCGAACAGGATTGTGTCCAGGCAGTTCTTGAATATCTCCACTGAGGAAGACTCCACAACCTCTCTGGGCAATCTGTTCCAGTACTCCATTAACACATTGCTGCACATTTAACATCCAGTATTTATAGCTTCCTTTGCTAGTTTTTACACCACCAGTGGGACTACACATATTCTGTGGCTTGCCTTTAATTAATTAGGCTTTATCCATCTGATCTGGGGACAGACAGAGGAACTTAATATATTATTACTAACTAATGAGCAAATTCTACTTTCTGATGATTAAATTTTCAAAAGTAATTTGAAATATAGAGTGTACATCCTTCACAGGAAGACATCATCATACAGACTTCATTAATTAATCAGCAACATTCAGTGCATAACATGGCTATGCAGGTGCTAGAATAAAGTAACCATTATTTGAAGTTGTTTTTCCATATTTTTCATTGTTTCATAGGAAAATGGCCCAAGGCTTACTTTCTCTGTGATGTTAGCTGCATTTATAGCTCGAATTCCATACAAAAGGAAAATGCCTTAACTTTAATGTATGTTTGTATTTCTGCATTGAACTGTTGGCCTGGATCACCCAAATTGATCTCGCCTCAAGTTACTGCAGCTTATCAGACTCTGTGTATATGGACTGTACCTGTGTTGGTGCTGCAAGTGATATATTGGTTTGTGCTATTGCCCCCTTCCCCATACAATAAACCAGACATCCAATTTCACTCACAAGTCTTTCTTGGAAAAGTTGCATCTCAGCTTATTGCAGCAAAGAAAGTTGTGTGCAATTCCTTTAGAAATCTTTGCATGAGATGCATCCAGTGTAGTGTCTTTCAGGATCTGCAAGTGTTCTATTGGCACAGAATGACTCAGGGGCATTTCTGAGGGAATAGCCACAAGATTGGTAAAGCTCTCTCCTTCTGAATTCCCACATTCTGGCAGAGAACCCCTTCAGATGACCGTGAAATTTGCACTGCTGATTATTCATCTGTGTGCTGCTGTTGAAAGGCAAATTGTTAGGGACAGAAATGAATACCAACAGAAACATGCTGATTAAAGAAAAAAGGTTGGAATGTGGGTTTTAGTCCTGGCTATAGACTACTTATAATCAAATAAGGTGAATAAGTTATGTCCATTGAGAATTTACACAAAGTCTCTATGGGTTGAAATGATCCTCTGAGTTTTGCCCAATTTTGTGACAGTGACAAAGACATCCTCACGGAGATGGCAGAGATCACACTGGCAGAAAAGATTTGCCTCATGTGTAGCCCCAGGAAGGAAGGGTGAATGTCACGATGAGATGTGTGGTTCAAAGAAGACCTTTTAGGCCCTGAAAATGCCTGCTTCTTAAAGCAGTCATTGGAACAACATCAGGAGAAACAACCCTTGAATTACCCTGATCTCGGACTGAGTCAGAATATTACTGCTAAATAGTTGTGATATAATAATTATCACACCAGGCTCAGATTTAGCTCTTTCCCTGCAATAAGGCAGAACTACATAAAACCCAAGAAACTGCTTCCAAGAAATGAAAGGGAACAGCCAAAAGAAAAAAAAAATTGTGGCATAACACGGAGATTGCTTAAATATAATGGAATGTCAGAATAAATGTATTTTATTTATGAAAAAAGAAAATTTGAAAAACAACTCCAAATAAGTTTTCAAAGTCAAACATCAGAATAAAGGGGATTACTAGGAGTTAAGAGGCCTAACATGAACATCACAAACGGTAAAAGAACACAAACAAGATAAATGCAAAGTTAATAAGGCAGGATAAAAAAAAAAAAGACTTTGGGGAACAATTTTCTAAAGACATAAAAATTAAAGATATATTTATTTGTCAAACGTATTAGAAAGCCTGCCAGAAAGACTGTGGGGCCAATAGATGATCATGGTTTAATAGCAATTCTCACAGGGCAAAAAAGCAGAAAAATTAAATCAATTCTTTTCAGTGAACGTCATCACCAAGAAGACATTGAAACCAGAGGGCTTTGTATTACATGGATTGGAGCTTGAAACAGAACTTACTCAAATGAAGGTGTCAAAAGAATAAAATTTAGAAGACATAGATGGAGTGAATGCAAACAAATTACCAGAACTGGGTGCTACTTATTTGGGAGCCCTAAGGGAACATAAATATGAAAATGGAAGCTTTCAGCTATGCTGTGTAGTCTATTGATTAAATCAGTTGTGGTACTAGACGAGAGTGAAATGGCTAACGTAAATTTAACTTTTAAAAAGTATTAAAGTGGACTAGGGAATTCAGCCAATCTATAAATTTGGTGGTGTGTGAACTGTTAGAAGGTATCGTAGGACTAACAGACAGGGTAAGAACAATATAAGGAGAGAGAACTGACACAGCTTTTGAAAGGGGATTAGTATCTTTCAAATCTATTAGAATTGTTTGATCATCACTGAATATACACAAGTTATCCAGTTGATACCCTACCAAAAAATGAACACTCTTAAAGAAATCTAGTTGTGGTAGGTTGGGGAGAAGGTGCTCTGCACATTAACAACTTTTTACAATGTAAGAAGGGCAAAGTAGGAATAAAGAGTCATATTTCACAAGGGAGAAAGATAATAACGGAATTTCTTAGGCACCTGTGCTAAAGTATTCACTATTAAACATACTAATAAATAGTTATACATGACAAAATGAAAGTGAATGTGTGTGCATGTATAATATGCATATATGTATAATCATATCTATATTTAAATACACAGGTGACAACATAACATGAAATTCATATGCTATATCTACAGATGCAAAGTAAAGCCCACAGGTAAACCTAATGTGTCTATACATTCACAGTGAGGAGATCTAAATCAGCACCACATTAGTACACAATAGAGAGAGCCCAGAGTCACTGGAGATTATTCTATAAACACATTGACTCAGTGCTCAGCACTGCTCTGAAAAAGCAGACAGAACATTATGACTATTAGGGGGGAAAGATAAAGTGATCTTTACTGTTTTTCCTTTTATGATAATGTGAATAAGCATAGTTCATCTACACCATGAGTACATTTGTGGAGATCTGAGCATCATTGCTCGCCTTTATAAAAAAGTGCAGTATAATTATAAAACATTATAGCTCACAATGTATTTTATATATATAAATGTGGTAGGGATTGTTGGAGTATAGAGCAGATCCTATACAAGGAGAGATTAAATAGCCTGATATGCTTCAGGTAGCAAGGTAGAGGGCTGGGAGCACAGATGTCATTAGGCAGCAGATTTCAGACATGTACTTTTTCATTGATGGCAAAATTAGTTTTGGAATTCACTTGTATTTTTAGGGCCTAAAAATATAGATGGGTGCAAGTAGTGATTGCAAAACTAGCATATGGAAATATGCCAGTTGGAAGTTGTGGCCACATCCCACTGCAGTGTACCTTTGTTGATTAGCACATTGCCCCATCCAAAGGCAGATGTCCATCTGTCCCTGCTCCACAACCATATTCTACTGTCATCAGCCTACACCTGATGCTGTGATGAACTGTTTCAGGTCTCTGAAATATAGGACCATTAGTGTCTTAGTTGTAGGGTTACCTTTCTGTCATCTCTTTTATTGGCATGTGCCAATGCCTGGATGAAGGGATGTGCAGGACTATGTTGTGGGGAAGTAGGGTGGTGTTCTCCTTTATATTGGCTAAATCTGCCTTATAACTGCACCCTGAGCTGGGAGAAGGACATGGAGGAAGTCACTCTGTCTATTCTCATACTTGCTGAAGTACTTTGCACAGGCTGTTCCCAGGAGCAGAGTGAAAGGGCTGTGGTTCAGCTTGTTTGTGTTTTAGTGGCTTGTATAAGTTTGTTGGTTTGTCTCTGTTAGGTTTGGCTACCTTGCTGCCAATGAAGCAAGTTACAGTTTTCTCTCCTTTCTTTGAGACATATCTTCAAGCCTTGTAAATTAATTTTAGGCCAGTGCAAATAGAGAGCCTAGAAAGCTTTTTATGCAGTACTTTTTCCTCATATAGGTTTTTTTCATCTGTGGCCAGAAGGGACAGGCACTTGCAAGGTGCTCTTACAATCTTGTCTAAATATAAAGCAATACATTCCCCTGTTTCCTTTCATGGCCCTGGCTTTTTTAAGTATAAGGAAACACATTTTTGGTCAGAATTGGATGGTCTTAGGAATCATGTCTCAGAACAGTTACTTCATATCTTGAATTCTCTCTCACCTGAGAGAGCCATTCTTGTTTTCTTCATGCCTGAGTGGGACACAACAGATCCTGCTCAGGGGCAGGATGTATCTCACTTAAACTGAGCTCCAGGCTATGAAGTCATGCACCATCATGTGCCACACACAGGTGATTGCCGCGTTCCAGAGGGAAGAAAGGAAGACGTCCCAGCCGATGTGGGGTGCAGGCTAGAACTGATTTATTCAGGGAGCATGGGACTTATATAAGTTTCAGGGAGGAGCTTGGAAAGTGGGAGGAGCTTGGGGGCGCATCACGACAAGTAGGGGGAGGGCTAAGAGGGAAGGAGGGGAATACAGATGGGGCGTGGCCAGCCTCACATGATGACGCTGGGATTGCATCACCAGCTGGCCAATGGAAAAATAGGGAATACACAACCAATGGGAACCGGTAACTGGGTAGCCACCACCAATCAGAATACAGCATACAAAGGGGGAATAACTATCTATAAATCACTATAATATATATTGTATATAACTATACAATAAATCATTATCTATGTTACAAAACATCTTTTAAAACATGAGCTTCTGAGTTCTGAGGTAGTTGTCAGTTTTTGGTGTTGTTCACTTGCTAGAAACTGTTCATCCTGGTTGTTCTGGCAGCCTTTGAGACAGTGTTCTCCAACAGGTGATATTGGACCCAACCTTATTTATGAATTAATTTGTGCCCCAAAGTAAAGTAATCTTACAGACAACACCCAGCAGATAGATATGGTTTGTAGAAGCATTGTTGGCTGATCAGTAGGTTCTGATAAATATACTTTGGAAGAAACAACACACTTCACGTACAGGTATGCTTGCAATTAAAAAAAGAAGTGGGAATGCATGGAAAAGTTACCTGTGCAAACTGTTCTCTCATCTCCTCTGAGAGCCAAGAAAATTCAAAAACCTGCTGCAATTTATAGTTTGCAAAATTAAATAAATAAGAGGCTTAAATGAAATTTGATATCACTTAAGTGTTATGATCCTCTTAGAAAGGCTGACAATTCAGAGAGAAAATACTGGTACTTCGTATGAAATATAGTGGTTTAATATCAACATTAACACTCTGTCTGAGCCAAAGTATTATTTTCCCAAACTTTGGAATATGGTAATTTTGAATAATTTTGTGGTATTTAGTGCAATAGCCTTCTATTTTTCAAGAATAGGGAGGCTTTAAACAGAATGAGGGAGGAAATGAGTGTTTGCAGAGGTCACCAAGTTTGTCTGAAACCATGTACATCTATTTCTTGGCTCTTGTTTCTATAAATAATAAATTGACAGCTTTGTGGTTTTCAGAGGATACACGGTACACGTTAATGTTAGACAAACAAACTAAAAATTCCATTTTTTAATTTTTGTGATTAATGCCTTAGTGTAAGGCTTTTCTTGTTCTAAATAAAACTCACAATTTGATTTTCCTGGTGCTTTAAATGAGCTTAAAGGTACTGTGACAAAAAAGTGGGGGAAAAAAGAAAAAATGTGAGTCTGTTCATCCCTCCTGAGCAATTACCATTGCTACAAGTGAAACAGAAGGTTTACCAAGTAAGACAGGGTTATTTGATGGAAATATTTATCTGATTTCTATTATTTGGTAGAAAAATCTAATGGATTTACAGTACTTACTTTCTGTTACTTTCTGTAGCTTATACCAGCCCAAAGTGATGGCTTTACTACAGTAATGTACTTTTTGTACATTGTTAAGTGTGGTAAGACAAGGGCACTAAGCTTGACTATTGCTCACAGAAGAAGAGGCAGGTTATAAGGCAGACTATGATGAAGGATATGGCAGAAACCATAACATCATCTTGTCATCATGCATTAGTAATCTTTGGGAAGTAGTTTTCTCTTTTTGATCTGCTACTCCCAACTGTTTTCTGGTGGAGGGGTGGACTCCAAGTTGAGAGTGAATGTCTGAGTGAAACCAGGCATGTTTTCCATATCTTTCCAGGATTCCTTTGAATTGAAAGATTTTGTGTGTGTGATTGTGTGGAATATGGATTTGTGATAACCAGTGCACTTAATTTATTTCTTCCTACTTTTTCATACTAATTTTTAATGATTAAATAAGATGATGAGCTTTCTATGGAACCACCTGGAAAGTAGTGAGAAGGGATATTGGAGCCTGGTAAGGAAAGGAAAGATCAAGGCTGACAGGCAAGAGAGCCAGAGCCCAGATCTGGGCTCCTACAGGGAGGACAGAACACTGGAGAGATAAAATGAGCAGAGAGACCTTAGAAATAACAGAAAGGAAGCTTGCTGGGGACCAAGGGACTGTGCAGTGCTTGAGGCACCTCAGAGAGTCACTGCATCTGCTGAAACTAGTCCTGTAGGCAGAGATACCACATATAGGGAAAGACTGGATTATAAACCTTCGTTTGTCCTCTGAGATAGTGGTTTTCAGGTCATTTATGGGTAGAAAACTAGGGGGCTCACTATAGGGAGATGATCTACATAGGTCTTGCTCAGAGATCTGTCTGACTTGGGAGTCTTTCATGTACTCATCTTTGCATGCACTAGTTGGCATTGCTAAATACGTCCCACATTTAACACACAGGTCTGGTAGTTTCACCTGTCCAGTGAACACTAGAAAGGAGACATGCAAGCTTATGATCTTGTTGCAATCCACCATTTTGAGTGGTGTAGCATTGCAGGATCTAGGACTGCTTGGAAGAATTGGGCCTGTATGAAGCAGAGGAACTGCTTCAAATCCTCTTAGACAGGCATCCTAGGAGTCTGCTTTATTTTCTGGGAAATATTTGCCCTGATAATCTCCTTATTGGCATGTTCTCATGGCATGTTCTATGAATGGGTGGAAAGAAAAGGCCTTCTGTTTTCTTCTTTGCCCCTTCATATACCAAACCCCACAGTTCTGGGATAGAGTAAGGATAATGATGAGATATTGCCATGCTTTTTGTAGACCAAGAGGTCAAAAGTCTCTGTCTGTGAAATTCAAAGAGATGTTTAGAAAATAAAGTAACAAACTTTTTGTGTATACACAGAATGTTCTATAGAGCAAAACTGACAGCACACCATCTGCTTTTAATTTTTGGATGAAGCTCTCAGTACTGCCCAGCATTCCTAAACCAAGGCCCTCTGAGAGTTCATTTATAAAAGTAAATAAACCAACTTTTAGTGTACAAAATACTTTCTTTTTCAAATTATTTGTAGGCTGAAACATTTCCATGGAGACTAAGAATGGGTCTTTTCCCCATGTGTCAAAACGAGCTCCACTGTTACTCACAACAGAGTTTGTGATGACAGTATCTTTGGCATACATATTGCTCATGTAACAAAGCACATCACATTTCTGGTAAAACTTAGTGTAGAGATTCTTCTATTCCTGCTGGCAGCATTTTCTTCGGAGTTATATCTGTGGAGAAACATCCACAAGTACCTCTTATTTGATGAGAACCATCTAACATATTTGCGAGCCTGAGACAGATGCAGCCAAAGGCAGAAACAGTATCTTAGCGCTAGAAGTAAAATATTGTCAAAGAAATTTCTAAAGGCTGACACTGATGACCTAGAGTGGTGTTTGTCATCCTGTTTTCTGCAGTACTGATGGATTCAGTAACAGATACTAGTTCTGCAGGAGTTGTTTCATGGGTGAAATGTAAATTTGAGAAAATGTTGGGTCTGAGGCCTCTTACAATTATGCCAAGTTGGAGTTGGTGATGGTAATAGCTGAGGGGTTTTAGCATTTTGTGTCTCCTCTTTTAAACAATAGCTTTATTACAAATAATATATATAACACATAACATAAAAATAATGTTTACCCCTTGCCTCCAATACTTTTAAATTATGCTTCTCCAAGAGAGAGGTGAATATTTGGCCTCTTACTAGTGAGAAGAAGGCTACTTTTAGAAGATACCTTATACTTCCTGTCTTATTTTTCTCATTTTTTCTTGTATTATTTTATTCATCAGATGCATGTTTTCCATGATTCCCAAAGACAGGACTGATCTACATTTTGTATTGTCTCTGCCTCTGGAGTTTAGGGTACTTGGGCTAAAGTTTGATGTGATAAGAATTTCCAGGTATAGACAAAGGCAAAAGAAAAACTGACATAACAGTAGCTGATTAAAAAAAAATCACTATCCTGGAGGTAACTCAGAACTTCAATGCATTAAAATTTGAGAGCTTTCCAAGTGAGAGTTAAAAAACCCCTAAACCCAGCTTTGGTATACAAATTAATGTAAATTCATACAGTATTTTAATGACGTGATAGAAAGTTTCATTAAGGAAAAAAATGGTAATTCTGTAAATAATTTTTATAGAGGGTCTGTAGGAAATTGATATAGAAAATATGAGGATGATAGATTACCATCAGAGCATGGGAAAAAAGCATATCCAACCAACACATACCAAAGCATTGTGGAACTCGATATGAATGCTGTGAGTATTTGGAAATGCAATTTAATACTCTCAGTAAATAGTAAAAACTCTCTTTGGATAAGAGGTTGAGACAGGAAATGGGTAAAATCTTCTCTGTCTTCTCTGGAGAAGCTTCTGCAATGCACTATTGGACAGTTCTTAAGAATTTGGGTGGGTTTTGTTATGGAAGTATGTGTAACATGAATTTGTCCTAAGGCTTAGAAAGTTTATTCTGACCCCTAAAAACATACTCTGATCAGACTGAAATGTTAAATATATTTCAACTGTCTGTTGAGGTATGAGGAGGAAAATGAGGTTTTAGCTTTCTCTGGTCTTGTATCCAGGTTGGAAACTGCCTTCACAGGCTAAAGGCATCAGTGGGATTGTACCACAATGTTTGTAAAGCCAACTTCTGTCTATACCCTAAACTATAACTTACATATCTGATTTTATTGGAAATTTAAGGAATTATGTGAAGGTATGGCACAGACAGTGTTCGGACCTTGTTGTCTTCATTTGGAGAGAAACTAGGGTTTGTTTTCCAGTATTACAGCTGTAAGAAAGGAAGCAAAACCATCCAAAGATTCTCAGAGACCTGTACACAGGTATTCTCAGGGGTGGTTCCAGTCTAGACCCTTGGAAGACAGTTGAGCCACAAGATGAAGAAACATGTCTAAAGCTGAGAAGTGCTGAGAACCAGACTAATTTTCACCTCCTTGTAATTTGATGGGGTTGAAGTTTCAGTGGCACGTTTGAATAATCACCCAAACTCACAGGCTATTAGCCAGCCCAAAGGAGACTTTACACTGTTGAGCTACAGAGTTTCAAAGGTGCTACATGAGTATGGTACAAGCTGCTAAGTTAACAAAACCAACAAGATGCTATCATTAATATTGTTGTTGTTTGTAAAGACCACATAATGTGCTAATTTGTGTCAAGTAACTGCCAAATAAAGAGCAGCATAACTTGCAGAAAAGTTATGCCCTTATGGTACATCTAACAGCAATGAGGTGTATTATATCCCCTAAAAATAATTCAGATAAAAGCAACAAAAAGACAAATAGAGCAGGATGTGATTGCTGTGCAGAAAGTGCACTGCAAAACAAGGACTCACACAATGCTATCTCTTCCCAAGGCAAACTTTATTCCTGCTGGTGGTGTCTCCTGGGGAACAAGATGGCAGCAGAGTCTGGGGAGGGTGGGAGTCTTGCTGGGGCTTCGCAGGGTTGAGCCTCAGGCTGGTAATGGTGTTATTAACTGCAGCATCTCAGGTCCCTGTTGGGAACTACTGTTACTTTGCTATACCGGGTGTGGCTGCTAGGAGGGTGGAGTAGAGGGGATGAAATCCTTCCAGGTAATAAGCTTGTTTCACATCAGCAATTATCAGCTTTCTTCTGTCTGTGAAGTATTTCCCCTGTTCCAGCAGCTGGGGTGCTGTTTCCCCAGCTTGCTGCAGTGTAAAGATTACATTGCTGTCTCCAGCCAGCTAGTGCTGAGATGCTGCAGGCTGAATGATGACTATGGCAGACTGAAAGGGTGATTCCTAAAGTGCTCCTGAGAGCCTCTTTGATTTATTTATTTATTTTCCCCTCACTGCTTGCCGGCAGGAGTCCTATAACTGCTGCAGCATCAACAATCACTCTAGGTCAAGCTGCACAAGCCTCAGTGCTAACCTTCTAAAACATTCAGATTTATGAATCCAATTATGGGGTTTTACAGCCTGTTTAGCTTTGCTGTTGCTGTTATTGTTATTTATTCCTGTCTGCGTTTATCTGTGCTGCAACCCATTTCAGGGCAATTAGGGAGGTTCCTTTTGATAACATTTAGACTCAACAATGTAATGACAGGCCTGCAGTATAATTCTTTCCTTTTGTCCTTCTCCCATTTGACAGCTGTTGGTGTGAACCTATGGGCCTTGCAGGTCTCGGTATCCTTTACTTCTTTGCAGCTTTGACTGCATTATGTAACTTCTTTTTTTTTTAATTTTTTTCCTCAAATAATTCTGACACTAAATAGGAAACAAAACATTTGTTTTATCTAGTTGTTAACTAGATAAAACGTTATAAAAGGGGTCTTATCAGAAGCAAGATAAGAATTTCTACTTTCTCTTTTCAAATGCTGCAGTTTCTTTCCTCCATCCAAACTCCCACTTCGATAGTTTAGGGCTGACTCATGATTTCCATATGCTTTGGACTGGCAAGAGAGACTATGTCTGTACAAAGGGCAGAGAAAGAGATAATCAGATTTGTGATGCGTGCAGAAAAAGACTGTAACATTTATCTTCACCAAAGATCTTCACCAAAATACTTCAGAAGTCCAAGCAAGTTACAGTAAACAAATTATCTTGGAACAAATTATCTGATATCTAATTGAATTTCCTACCATGGCTTCCGTCAATCTTGTGTGGTGAAGGCTACCTGTAGGGTGTTTTGATCTTGATAACAATTAAAACTAGTGATCAACTGTCAGACATAAAGCAGATGAAAGAATCTATATAGAGGCATAAAATAGACAATATCACTAAGTTTCTTGTTGCAGTTCTGAATGCTACCAGTCATGTGAACTATTAGGTTTCAAGTTAGAGAACATTTTAAATCTGCCAGGAAAGCCACATTAAGGAAATTTAAGTATTGATGGCCTACTGTTAGGGAAAAGAAACAGCTGTTTGGGTTTTTTTCAATTTTTCATATATTTTGTGCTATAAACATCTTCCTCCCCTTGGTCTCCCTTTGTATTGTAAGCCCTTCTAAATTACTGCTCTGATGTTTTCTGTCTCACTGATATCTGTTCTTTATGCCATCACCTGCCTCTTGAGCAAAATACTCTCTACTTACCTAATGACATTTTACCTTTTTACTCAGTTCCAACTCAGTTTAGTGAAAAGTAGAACTAAAGCTTTTCTCTGAAATTAAGAACAGTGAGTTGAAATGGAAAGACTGGATTGCTGCATTTTTTACCCTTTTTATATTTTGTGTAAGAAAATAACAAGTCCAGAGAACAAACTGGCTAAACCTTTTCTGTATGTCCTTTGATATTCATACATGACCCTCTAAATTATGAAGCATATGATGAGAGATTATTTTCTCCTGAGATCCCTGCTGGAATCACACAGTTTGGATATGTCAGACCAACATGCTGAGACTAACATAAGAGGCAAGACTTAGTAGCATAGGTGATCACATATTAATGTGCCTAAACAACTCTGAGATTGAAAGTGAATCTCCCATTGCACCTGGAGAGCTGACAGCTTGGGCACAATCATCTGCTTCTTTTTGAACAGTGATAAACAAAAGTTTAGAGGATTTCTTGAACAAATCTGCAAGTAAACACCTAGTGTATAAAACACTCAATGGAGATAAAGGCAATTTAGGACAGGCAAAACGCCACATACTGTTTTTCTGTAAAGACATGTAGAGTTCATAGAATTATAGTAATTTTTAGCTGTTTTTGTAAATGAAACATGAGGAAAGGGAATAAAAGATGGTGTGGAGTGTTTCATTAAATAAGCAGAGAAAGTATTATGAGACCAATCCTTTACCTGGGTTTCTCTAGTTCTCAGTAATGGGAAAATGACAGTATAGTTGACATGGGCTTTTGATAGTTCTGAGCATCTATATACCAAAAATCCTCAAGCAAAACTATAATCACTGTTTTAATTCTTAATTTTCCTGGTTATATAAACTCAATTTACAGAAAAACAAAGTTCTTCCTCTTTGGTGTGATATTAATGCAGATTCTGGCAAGGTTTCTGGGGTTGGTTCCATTTCACCCTACAGATTCTGCTTTTAATATTTATTAAGCTATACTTTCAAATTAATAATTGTTCATCAATAGTTCTCCAAGGCAGAAGGGAAACAATCTTCTTACAGTTGTCTGGGAGCACTCTTTGAACAAATGACAATCAGCTTGCACCGAGTATTTGAAATTGTCCCTATTTTCAGGACTGGTATATTTAAAGCTGTGAGTACCATGACAATCAGCAGCACCACCAAGTAATAACTCTAGCATACTAATCCTTGCACTGTAAGTCAGTTGTAGATCAAGTTTAGCTAAGGTTTATCTGACACAATATATTATAAGTCCAAGAGAGTACACTCTCATAGCCAAGCTTGTGTTTCATTTACAATCAGTATCCAGACCTCAGGAGATTCAGTGGCAAGACAATTTCCTCTGCTGGATCTCCATGGCAGGTTTGTTGTTCTTTTATCTTGAAGCACAATTTAGGTGAAACATCTCAAATAGAAAAAAAATAAATTCCTGAGCAGCTGTGGGAAGTAAAGTGTGTGTATGTTTGGGAATGAGTACCCATTGCGTAAGATGGTTCTTCAACAAAAAATAAATCCTTATCTTCCTACTAAATCTGAATTCAGCATTATTCCTTGCAAGACATCATTTCCTTAAGATATCTCTTCATTTTTAAGGGTGACATATCTTGACACAATGGCAGCTGATGATAGGATTAGGAAGGATTAGTCAAGACAGTCTAACATTTGAATAAAGCTTTGACAGGGAGCCTGACCCCTGCGTGCTGTTATTGCACAAGCCATCTTGTTAGATACCCTGTTACGAAACAGCTTTTTGTTATTTTTTTGATAAATATAATGATAAACAACAAGTTAGGTATTATTTGGTGGTGCTTCTTAGCAACTGCTCGTCATGGGATTTCAGCTGAAACATGTTCATCCTGCTAGTAGGGAACCAAGACCTATTTCTGTGTGAGGAAGATCACAGTTTCACTGTGCTGCCTTCCAGAAATAGCAGGGAAATTCGTCAAGGTTTTCTGCACATTCTCTCATTTTTTCCTACATACAAACCCATGCAGTCTTCCGAGGATAGCAAGTGAAGCCAAAATGAACAGAGTGATGTAATGTTCTGAGATGCTGGGGTGAGGCAGGACTGACCCTGCATCTCCTGGTGGCAGTACATGGTTTGATTGTTACAGGATAGACCTGCAAGCCCGGTCATGATCAAATATCTATGGCCAAATACCATGCCATAGGGTATCTGATGACACACAGATTCTGCCAGTTGCAAAGGATATCAAGATGTCTGATGGCTTAGAGCAGAAATGATTGAAAATAGAGTAAGCTTGGTCCTGGCTACATGGCACGGGGATCATGAATTGAGATGGTGAAGATTCTAAAAATATAAAGATAATATTTTGATATCTCCTATTGGAAAATATCACCTTACAGGCTATCTGGAATTCCACCAATGGAAGATACAATTTAAAACATAAAAACACCTGTGTGCATAAAATGAAGTCTATGTCAAAGGTAAGCTAGAAAATATTATTCTTGTTGTACAGGATGATGTTTTCTGTGAGTTTATTTTCAAGTGCATTTTACTGGAAAATAACACGTTCGGGGGATTTTGTTTGGTTTATGCTTTCCCCCCTTTTTCTAGTTGTGACTAGTTGAATCATGAGGCAAAGGTGTATTAGCAGTATCAGACTGGCTTACTTACCTTATTTTCAGCTGAGATCTAATTACATACTCCTCTGCTGGACTTTGCTGGAGTCAAGAATTTCCTTATATGATGTTATGTACATCAGTTGTGGTAAGGTGTCAAGTAGAATCTAAATCAAAGTAATCATCAGGCTTTTTTTATACTTAGTTCTCTGTGTTAGGCAGAGATTCCTGTTTCTATATATTTAAGATGCTAAGCCCTGGGGACATTCTGTGGTCTGTGGACTTCCTCAAAATCTCTGTGTAGAATGCATTCCTCTCCTCCATATGTATGTAGAAATGTGTGGAGACATAGCACTGTCCGAGCACTGTGTGTCCTCAATAAGTACTGTGCAAGGTAGTGAATTTAAACAGGGTGAGTTTGCACCAATTGAAGGTAAAGGGAGGTTAGGAACAAGGAAACACTAATGTTCTTGCTGTCCCTAAAGTCATGGGCTTCATTAATGAAATGCGATGAGGGTACAGGGCCTTCTCTTCTAGGAACCTCAATTTCAGTGTTGCATGGAGGTGTCGCTGGAGTTGGAGCAAAAAGCAGTTTCAATGTCAGAGAGCTTCAGAGATATCTGAAGTTAATGTGTCAGACTGGAGGCTTATTTGAGTTTCTCCTCCTTGATCATTATTAACAGGAAGTTAGAACTAAGTCCACAGTATATAATTTTTAAGGAAGGTGAGGAAGATAGATCCTCAGCTGTTATCTAAACTTTGGTGAGATAAGAATCCTATGCACTTTTGTGATATGAGTATGAGGCATCTTCATTGAGGCATAAAGACTCAAGGTCCCCAGGAAATAGCACCTAATATTTTACTGCAATGTCTTAGAATTCACAGTGTGTTCTAAAATGTAAGTTTGTATTTTGAAAGTTGTCATTAGAAGATGCAAATTTTATATAGCTTTAACGATAAAGCATATTGTCACTTATTATTTGAATTACCATAATAGCAGATGTTTTCCATGCTGTTGTGGCAGTGCAGACTTTATGTCCTTAACACGTACCCAGGCAGATGTAAATATTAGTACAGTTATGCTGTTGTTCATATGCAGCTGAGGAATCCAAAGACTAAATTTCTTCTTCATTATCCACAGAGACAGCATTCGTAATAATTCACAGCTAGATTAGTGGCCCAAACATCAGCCATATGCAGTGCTGTGTGGTTTGCTGGGTTGTAGATTACTTTAGAAACAGTATACGAAAGACAGCTGATTTCTCCAACAGCTGATGGTAAACACACACTGATCAACTTACTTCTAAAATATTTATCAAATATACCTGTGGATAAGGTACATTCTCAGAGAACCAAGTGCTTTTGTAATGATGGGGTTTATGTTGCTATTTGCAGTTTGGTGTTTTGACTGTGCTAAATTTGTCTATGGTTTCATGTTGCCACCATTCATCATAGTATCTAAATAGTTTCCAGACAATAACAGGCAATTAAAAATTCCTGGGAACAGGAACATTTGTAAGTTGTTGCATTACAAATGGGAATTTATTTTAAGTAACTCCTCGCTAATCTTTTAGATGAAATTCCTAAGCCCTCAAGGATGCTTGGTCTACAGGCTCACAGCCACTTACTAGGAGGGCTAGTTAGAGTTTCTGTCTCTCTTTGGCTCAGGCAGTTTGTTCTTTCCTTTGCGGATAAAGGTTACATATTTACAAAGTGGAATTCTGTAGATGTCATTAGATGTACCTTTACAAAAATTTCCAGTATAAAGATTATGAGCAAGTTTACTGACGGTAAGACTATATTTGTTTAACTTCTCTGGAAGCTCTGTTTCTGAACAGCTGTGAAGTTTTGTTTTGACCTCTCAATATTTTCATTTCAGTTTCAGTATGAGCCCTGATAAGCCTAATTGATTTTGTGTTGCAGTTGCAACAGTCTGAGAATGCACCAAAAAGACCCAATAGCTGAACTTTATGAGAATGCTATCCTGTGACAAATCATACACGGAATCACAGACTTTGAAGATCACCTGGTCCAACCAGCAATCCAGCACCATCATAATCACCATATCCTAAGTGACACATCGAGATGCTTCTTGAACCAGAAATGGTGACTGCACCACCTCCCTGGAGAAGTTATTCCAATACCTGACCACTCTTTCGGTGGAAAATGTGTTTCTAATATCTAATCTGAACCTTCCCTGGTGCAACTTAAGGCTATTTCCTTAATGAGACATGGTGGAACAGACTGACCACCACCTCACTGCAACCGCCTTTCAGGTAGTTGATGAAAGCAATGAGGTGCCCATGAGACTCCTTTTCTCTAAACCAGACAACCCAGTTTCCTCAGTCATTCCTATAAGACTTGTTCTCTAGACCCTTCACCAGCTTGGTTGTCCTTCTCTGGACATGCTCCAGGACCTCAATGTCCTTTTTGAAGTGAGGGGGTAAAAACTGAACACAGGATTTGTGGTCCAGCTTCACCAGCACCAAGTACAGTGGGACAATCACTGCTCTAGTCCTGCTGGTCACACTGTTCTTGATACAGGCCAAGATACCCCTGGCTTTCCTGACCACCTGGGTACATGCTGGTTCATGTTCAGCTGGCTGTCAGCCAGCACCCCCAGGCCCCTTCCTGCTGGGCAGCTCTCAGGCCACTCCTCCCCCAGCCTGTAGCACTGCCTGGGGTTGTTGTAACCCAAGTGCAGGATTTGGCACTTCACCTTATTGAACCTCACAGAGTTGTCAACAGCCCATCGATTCATCCTGTCCATATCCTTCTGTAGAGCCTTTCTACCCTCCAGCAGATCAATACTCTGACCCATCTTGGTGTTATATGTGAACTTACTGAGGGTGCTCTTGATGCCCTCATCTAAATCAGAGATAGAGATATTAAACAGGACTGGTCTCAACACTGAGATTTGGAGAACACTACTCACAACCAGCTGCAAGCTGGATGTAACTCCAGCCAGTTTTTTACCCAGTAAAGAGTGTACCCCTGCAAGCCATGAGCAGCCAGGCTACTTCCAGTCTCAGAGAATTTTGCTGGGTAGAAATAATCTTAAAATTAGATAAAAGACATAGTCTTTTATTGAACGTTTCCAGCTGTAAGAGAAGATTTTGACTGCTTCATAATTATATTAAGACAAACACAACTGAATAGATAGTATAGGATCTCTTTGCTTTTTCAGTACACCCAGGGGCTACACCTGTGCAGTGTCTCAGGTATAACTGTGTGTTATATAAACTGCATCTCCTAAAAGTGTGCCAGCAAGTATTGAACTGCTTCCCATTGATCACAAAATCCACTAAGTTTTATCTAGCTAAGAAAGGATGTTTGCTTCCTTGACAAAGACATTTCTCATTTGCATGAGATCTCACTTTTAGCCTCTTAATCTTTAGGTGACTCTGGGGAGGCAAAGTGATGTTCTGCATCAATAATCCCTCACATTAAATATCTATCAGGAGTAATTCTCTGTGTCTGAGGTGTTTGTTCCTGCTGCAAATATTTGTAAGTTTTTCTGTCCTTGGCTTGATTTTCAAGGTCCTTCTGTCAGTCCTCTGCTCATCTTTGTTAAGAGATAGTTGTCGGGGTTGACTTTTTCAAAATTGTGATTCTATAACAGGGCTTTCATGGATCTGTGTGTGGGGATAGCACTTGACTTCATGTTGTCCTCTGATAACAGGATCAGCATTGGTGAATGCGTGATGGAGCCAGTGATGAGTGGTGTCCCTCAGGGGTTGGTATTAGGGCCGATACTGTTCAACATTTTTTTTGGCAACGTGAACAGTAGAATCAAGTGCACCCTTGGAAAATCCCCTGATGACACCGAGCTGTGTGTTGCAGTCACCATGCTGGAGGGACCTTGACATGCTTGAGAATTGGGCTGATGCAAACCTCCTGAAGTTCAACAAAGTCAAGTGCAAGGTCCTACACCTGGGTTGCAGCAATCCTACAGGCTGGGTGGAGAACTGATTGAGAGCAGCCCTGTGGAGAAAGACTTGGGTGTGATGGCTGATGAAAAACTCAACATGAGCCAGCAATGTGGGCTCACAGCTCAGAAAGCCAACTGTGTCCTGGGCTGAATCAAAAGGAGTGTGGCCAGCAGGTTGAAGAATGTGATTCTCCCCCTTCTACTCTGCTCATGTGAGATCCCACCTGGATCACTGCATAAAGTTTAGGTGCCCGCAACATAAGAAAGACATGGAACTGTTAGAGCAAGTCCAGAGGAGGGCAACAAAGTTGATAAGAGGACTGCAGCACCTTTCCTATGAAGGTAGGCTGAGAAAATTGGAGTTGTTCAGACTGGAGAAGTGAAGGTTGTGTGGATACCTCATAGCAACCTTCCAGTATCTGAAAGGGACCTGCAGGGAAGCCAGAGAGGAACTCTTCATTGGGAACTGTAGTGATTGGACAATGAATAATGGGTACAAATTGGAAGAGAGGAAACTTAGGTTACATGTTAGGAAGAAATTCTTTACCGTGAGGATGAGGGAATGCAGGAACAGGTTTCCCAGGGGAGTTGTGAATGTCCCAACCCTGGCAGTGTTCAAAGCCAGGTTGAATAAGGCTTTGAGCAACCTCGTCTAGTGGGAGGTGTCCCTGTCCATGGCAGGGGTGTCTAGGATTAGATGATCTTTAAGGTCGCTTCCAACACTTAACATGCTCTGAATCTATTAAAGAAATGGCTGTATTCCTGCATGAAGTTTTTCAGGAGACATGTTGTTCTACTTCGTGCAAATTGGAGGCACAACTGTGACCCACCACCTGTACTTGGTGAACATGATGGTAGAGCAGCAAACTCAGGTGCAGAGTAGAAGGGTTGCTAGAGGTCCAAGAAAATCTATGATGATTCTGAGGTTCCTCCTACTGCTCCTGGACATACCTGTGGTTCACCTTGCTTCTGAGGCTAGACAGCAGGGTCAGTCACCAAGGTACTTTGAGAAACATTATACTGGGACATTATATGAAAAGCCCATATGTCTGAAGGAGTGTCTGAAGGCTGCCTGCAGTTCTAGGAAGAAGCCAGATGCTTTCCTTTATCTGTACAAAACTACCATGGTATAACTTAGTTTCTTAAGATAGTTACATTCCACTCAGCTTCCACTTTAAGAGAACTTTCTTCGACAGTTTTATTCTGTTCTGTTCATATGATAGCTTCTGTGACTGAAGCCTTCCTCCCATCTCCCAGCCATGATGCAATCATTTTTCTTGTTATCTCTCTTTCTGTCTTGACAAAGTATTTGTTTCCAATTTTTTTGCCTGTAAAAATGGAATTTGTTCTATTTTTGTCTACAGGGTCTAACAAAGAAGTGCTATGCCATCACAGCAAATGCAGATTATTTTTGGCTATAAAAACAACAACGAGGCGTTCATATCTATTCAATATTACAAGTATACAATAAAGGAAAAATTTGTTTTAATGCAATCCAGTGTAAAATTATATTTGTTCATTTTCCTTACAACACTTTGCGTGTTATCTACATTCATGGAAAGATACTGCACTGGACCCACTAGACCATTAGCAAAATTCCTAGTTAATTGAGGAGATCCAAGATTTCACTTATCGCTCATCCCAAGGAAACATAACTAACCTTGGAAAAACACAATTAAAATGCAAACATATTTTTCTTTAAGTTGTAATGAAATTGAAGGATTTAGTAATGGTGGTTGGATTGGAATATCAGTGAAGGGAGCTCTTTTGCTTTGGCTCCTTTAACAAGTGTTGATGCCAGTCAACTAAAACTCCACCATGGGGAATTTGTTGTTGCAAAATAAGATTATTCAAATAGATCATCTACAACGGGATATTTCACAAGAAAAGATAACAGTCAAAGGATTGATATACAGTCCGTGCGTAAGAGTTAGAACTAGAATATCCTTTAACTGGGTATACTTTGGATATGTTCCAGTGATCATAATACCTTCATTTAACAGTGATCTACAACGGTTTGCATCTTTAATTTGTTACTTAAACATTCCTAAATATCTTGTTCTTTATATGATTGTAACTAATTAGACAAGCAACACTAATGAAGTTAAGTAAATTGATTATATGTAGAAAGATTTAATTTTGTTTGATCAAAGTTATTCAGAAGCAAAATAGTGATGAACTGGTTGCATGTGAGATTCGTGGTCTTAGTTATATGGCTACACAAACAGTTGGAGAGTACCCTTTGTGGAAAAAGAGATGAGTAGTTCTGCTTCTGTTTCTAAGCCTGCAATATCATCTGGGATTTGGATGCCATTTCTCCCACTTTTTTGGCATGAAACTGATTTCCAGTGATTCACATGAAAGTGAAATTATTTGGAAACTTTAGTTTTACTTAAGGCTTTTTTTTATTAAACAACTGAATGAAAAACATTTTGTCTTTCTTTGAAGGCTGGTGCAAATATCTTGTATATTTCCCATCAGTGTTTCTTGCTGAACATTCCTTTGCAGAGACATTTGAGAGGGGAAAAGTAGTTTCTTTGAGTTTGTTGTTCTAGAGCCAGTTTAGGTGCCATCCACTGTACCTATTCAAGAAACCAGTTCATGCTATTTTACACTTGTGCAAGTCCATCTGTACACTATTCTGAGAAGACCATATCAGCTAAAGGATATGAAGACTTTCTGATTCAGACCTTAGGAAGAGTGCAAGGCGCATACAGAGAATGTCTTCAGTGGCAAAACATATACATTCATTAACTACTGCATTATGGAGACACCTAAAAAGTTACACACACACACACGGCAGTCCTATCTTACTTATACTGCATACTTACATGAAAATAAATAGTTCATATGTGTTTATTCTTTCCAGGGCTTGGCCTTGAAACCTTGCTGTACATCAAGCTTTCTCCATACAAATCTACCACAAACAAGGGCACTGAGACAACAGCACTGGCTTCCTTGTCAGCAATCCACCTGTGTTGCAAAGTACCATGAGGTTTAACATCTGGAGATGCTGGATGTGGTATAGGCACATGAAAAGAAATAACAGTCTTGCATTCTAATTAGCAGAAGGCATGAGTGGTGAGGATGACAAGGGTTCTAAATAATTCCAGGGGGTGTGGGAAGTTTTGCAGTTGACTGCTGTTTGATTGATGCTAGTAAACATTACAGCAAAACAAGCTGAAGAAATAATCCTGGAGCAAATTGAAGACAGAAGAGCTAATGGATAGAGGACAATTATCCACAATATGTAAAGGAATATTTTATGATGCTACTGTTTCCTTGAAAAATGATTTTGCTAAATAAGCTACTGGTTGAAAAGTAATGACAGATAGCAATGAAAGCTCGCACTAAGTACACAGAGGATGTGAGCAGCCCATAGTAGATTTGTGTGTCAACTATTCAGCTCTTCCATGTGACCTGTCAAGAGAGACCCCCTAAGAAAACAGTTACTGCTCATTGTAAGGCAGCTGGGGAGCCTCGACCAATACAGAAAAATCTTTTCTCAGTTAAGCAAATTATAGACAAATCCTGCTCCAGTAACTTCTATTCTTTCAAGCTTAGGAATTCACAGTTCAGGCAATAACAGGTGTTCTCGATCTGTTCATTTGACAGTCAACATCACAAGACTACAGATCACTTCTACACCAATCCATCTGTTGAAATAAGAACTTGTGCTTCCAGTTGTGCACTGCCTCTGTCATGAGTGACTTCAGGAAATGTCAAACATCATTTTGATCCAAATTCAAAGCAGAGGGTGGATCAGACTTCCCTGGAAGACTAAAAAGAAGTAAAAATATCCTGTGCTTAGCTTTCTTGTGTAATTCTAAGATTTTTCACCTGCCATCAAAGAGAGGACGTTTCAATAAGTAACTTTTATCTTAAAGGATGATGTGACTTTTGTTACCCAATCATGGAAACAAGAGGAGGCCAATGTACATAAAAGCAATGTGTGAAACAGGGACCTCTGCCCTAAGTAATAGACTGAATGAACAGGACTGACTATGAGGCAGCAGAAGTTGCCTTCAGAATGCTGGCAGTGCCTAAGGAAGGAGCCTGGATCCTCACTTATGGGAGAAACACAGCCTCCCTGGTTTGTCCATTGAGAGCTTTCTGGAACAGACCCAACCTGGAAAGAAGGTGATTACCATGGAAAAAAGCTTTTTCCAGACTGAGCCAAAATCAAACAAGACTGTAATTTTGAGCTCCTTTACAGAAAGAGTTATTATAAATAGAAGGATGGCCCAAATTGTAATAAGGACAATTCTATTTTCATTTTTTTAATATTAGACTTGCAAAGCCTTCAGTTCATGCCCTAGTATACATTTCTGGTAAATAACTGTCTCAAGTACTCAAAAATAGTATGTAGGATAATAAGCATGAATTACTTATGGCCTTTCTTTTGGTCTGTTCCAAGAAGTATTTAGATGATCATTATTCTGTGATTGACTGTTCCATGAAAGTATCTGACAGATACTTCCAAATGTAATTTTTAACCCATGTTCTAACATCTAATGTCTACATATACTCGTAAAGCTTTCATTGACTTCTATGGGAGCAATGAAATTCTGTGTTTTGAGGAAATCTCAGCTTGTGTAGATTAAAATCTTAAACTTGCAGTGACTCATTAGATGTAAAATCAAACCTGCTCAGAGGCTTCTCATTTTTTTTGGACTCATATGCACATATGCTTATGTTCAAATGCTCTAACTTTTGAATATTTAGAACAATCTTACTCTTGAATTATGGAAAATTTTGACATTTAATTTTCATGTTATTTTAAAAAAAATATAAAGAGGGAAAATAACTAGAAACAGAAAGGAGTATTAGATGTGCTGTGCTGTGTGAAATACCTGTATGTGCCTAGAATTTTGTGATGAAAGAATTTGACAAAACCACTGTGAAAATTTTTGTCAGTGACTTCATTCTCTTCCAGCCTTTTGGAGCCACACAAAGAGCACTGCCAGTGCAAATGTCATGCCTGGTATTCACCAAATAATATTTTACTGTCATCTATAGCTCAGGTTGGTTTGTTTATTTTTCTGAAAAAGCCTGGAAAATTTTCCTGTTGGGAACACAGGAGTATGGGAAATTTTGGTATGTTAAAATTTGTCTCTTTAGGAGTTATTGAAATTTATACAGTGTGCTGCCATCTTAATTAGTGCAATCTGTGTTGCAGCAACTGCTGACCTCTGCCAGCCATTCACAGGTGAAACTTCTTATCTCTTTGCCACTCAAAAGACAAGTCAGAAGGGAAATCAATTTCATTCCAGTCATCCACCAGCATCCTTCTTGGAAATGACTGTTTCCTCCTGCCTGGGACAGGTTTTAACCTAGTCTGTATTTTTTGAAACCTTTGTAAGTCTAATAGGTGTATTCTCAGGTCTATGTGCCACATGCCACTTACTTTCTCAGCCCTATAACTGGCAAGCAAAATACAGGCTGAGTCATCATTTCCCCAGAGCCTTAAACAGCTGAAAAAATCCTTGACATTTGGGTTTTCCTCTTTTATTTTCAGAATACTGTGTGGACGTTTGAAGGAAAACAGACTCCCTTCTAGTCAGTTTACTGCTTCCTTAGAATATAGTGAAGGAACCTGTTTCCAGCACCGCCTGCCTTCTGAGAATCTTCCCAGCTGTATCTGGACTGGGACTCCCATTGGGTGCCTTTTCCCCCAGTGACCACCCCCATCGGCACCTGTCTGAGTGAACCCCAGTGCTGCTGAACGCCCTAGGGCTTGTGCTCGGGAATGAGACACAGCTTGCCAGTGTGTTAGAGCAGCTCACGGATGAGAGGTTCCCAGGTGACTACCTGAAGCTGCAGCGGATGAAGATTCTCCATCATGTTCCTTCCATTTTTGTGCCCGTGGATGGCTCAACTCCTGCCAATATGAATGGTCCTGCCTTTTTTCACAAAGAAAATTCTGTCATTTCTCCCCTTGTTGCTCTTTGTCTTTCACTTTCTCTTTCCACTTCTTCCTTCTGAAGTCTGTGGGAGTCTGTACTTCTTTCTAGATTTTTTTTCCTTGTTTTTCCTAGTTTTTCATTCCAAAAAATATGTACTTAGATTCTCAGTTGTTTGTTCTTCTCTTCCTCCATGACGTAGTGCCTGTTTCTGAAAAAAAAAAATCACTGTTTATTTTCTGTCTCACTTTTCTCTCACACAGACACATTTCCCTAGGTACCTATTGCTTATTTCCAAGATATTATACCCACAGAACCAGCTCAGTGTTTAGGCCCAGAATAGAGAACATTTAGTGACCTCAATGCAAAGCCAGAATACAGATGCTGATGTAAGATGTCAGCAAAAGTGACTGAATGCTATAACTTGTTTGGTCACCTCAGGCAAGTCATCTCTCTTTGTTTTGTCTCCAAAATGGCTCTAATAATATCTAATGTGTTTGTGATTTATGGATGGAAAACTCTATGCACAATCTGGTTGTAATTATTATTATTGTTGTTATTATTACTATTATTATTTCTGCAGCCTAATTTTGCCCTTTAGCTCCTTCCAGCTAAACTAATGTGTATTTCAACACCCTAAAAGTACCTGCAATATTATCAACTAGGAACAACTTGTTATTATGAGGCCCATCTTTCACAGTAAAAATCTAAAGAGTTCAAGGAAGAACTACCTTTCTGATACTTTGCTTTTAAGGCACAGGGTCAATATGCAGATGTCAGCTGTGAAATCTGCTTATCGGTCAGACAAGCTTTTATTCTGAGAATCCTTTCTGTAAGCAGTTAGGAAACAATGAAATAAATGCAGGATATTTGGAATAATAATGCCAACTGAATTCTTTCTCATTTAGTGAGTGTTAGGTTGTTTCTCTTTTTAATCCCATGGGACAGAGAGCTGTACCCGATATGAATGACCAACATGTGGACTCCAACTGACTAACATTTTTTAAGAAAAAGGTGATCCTATTTTGTGTCAGTGTCAGACATTGAGTTGCACTGAAGAATTGAGAGTATAACTTGTACAGCAAAGAGCTGATTCACTAAGAAATGGTTTCAATGTATGAAGGATTGTCTATTTTCTTTTAACAAATTTGTATGGCAAAACCACTAAAAGTGTATTAAATTGTGCTCAATGGGGTCCTCCTGCTTTTCTTTCATTTTGATTTCATCCTGCTCTCTCAAATACCACCATTTTTACTCCTGATTCCTGGCTGGATATATGGGAACATAGGGTGAGGTCCAAAAAAAAAGCATTTCTGAACAATTAAGGTAGAATTTAGGTGCCTCTGTCAAGGTTATAATTCACAAACAAATAACTAAGCCACTTAGGCTTCAGAGATCTTTCAGCATCAGAAGAACCTGCAGTTCTGCTCCAGACTACACAGCTCATCCACTGACTTACATGTGAGTCCCAGGTGGGACTTACAATCTAAGTCCTCTGAGCGCCCTTTGAGAGACCTAATCTTGTGGCTCCCCTAAAAATAATTCAAGGTTATTACAATGTCATACAAAACTCATGTCCCAGGGATAAAGTCTAGCTGCCTCCTAGTTTTAAAGCATGAACATAGGGAGTGGGAGGTGCAGATTATGGTCCCTGTTGCCCACGGCACTTTCAGTTATAGAGTTAGACTCGCTCTTGGTCTCCTGGTTTAACGAATCTTGCATTCTTGAATGCACAGTCTTCAAAGAAGCCCTCAAAATTGGTTTCTGTCTGGATTTACTCTACAGGAACTATGCATCTGAATGCCATTATGCCATTAATTGGACCCCAGTTTCATGTATACCAGGTGAGTGATTCAACCTGTAGGTCAATACCCAGTAGGAAGGGAGTCACCATCACTTTTGAAAGTCTCTTGAAATGGGCATCTAAAGCACCTCAGCTGACGACTATTTTTAGCCAGTGCCGGAGTCTCACAGGGGCACATCATATCTACATACAAACATGTATCCTCTACCAAGAGATGGACAGATTTTCTTAGAAATCCTGTTTGGATTTTTGTCTGAATCCTGGTTTGACTTTAATTTTTTATGTATTTTTCCTCACTCACTGTAACATGCTTAGGTGTCCAACTTGTTTTTTCATGACGTGCTTCTGCTGGTTTTGATATCCTGAAAGAATGAGTGAAGACACTGCGCATCATTTCGCCTAAATACCTCTTTTATATGTGGTTCTTTAATCTGAACAACTGAGAATATGTCTTTAAAGCAGTTTGTTACAAACCGCTTAAAATCTACATCCCACAAAATTCATTAGATGCTGAGTGATGAACACATCACACATTTATCCAAAATGGCCTGTCTAATTAGCAGCTGTAAAAGATAATAAACAGGAAGAGCTGTCTGATCTCCTCTGAACGTATGACAGCATGTGCCTGTAGTCTCAAGTCTTGTTAGTTCCGTTCTGAACAATTTCTTCAGTGATCAGTAAAGTCAGCAGGAATGAAGGCAGCTCAGCATTTTTAAAGATCATACTGCTTCTCTAGGTGCTCAGATGTGGCATCTGTCTACGTTTGACCCAAATTGTAGAATGAAAGCCATGATAGCCACAGTTCCAACCCCAGCGTTTACCATTAGAAATAAGGCAGAGTTTATCATTACTCACAAAGCTCACCTTTAGATTGTTTATGGCTTTGGGCAGTCCTTCACCTGCCTTTATGAATGATAATGCATGAACACAAACATCAACATTTCTCATACAAATGAAAATCCAGTTAAAAAGGAGATAGTGAAAACCCCATCCTATGGTAATGATCCATATGAAAGAGGCATGTCAGTGTGTTACTTAAAGAAACAGTGGGATGAAATTAGCAGACCAGTGAATGTATTTCTGAGCGTTTTTCCTTTGTCCATTGACTGCCACTTTCGATCAAGATTACTAAATCCATGCAAGGCAGATACTGAAACTTCTATATAATTAATCTATGATTATTATGGTTTTCCACAGCAGTATAATGATAGGACACATATTTATAATCTCAGAAGTAGGCTTTAATTCAGTGGTTCATGCCCTCTGTTTAGCAGTGTTTATTCTAAACTCATGCTTAAGTTCAGTTGAACACCTTTGTTGGGAACTCAACATCTGTCAGAAAGGTGTTGCTGGGTCTCACTGTACTTTTGGTCTGACCCACTACATCCATTCATATATTCTCAAGTACTTTTCTAAATCAGAACAGTGAACTGTATTTTATAAAGACCATATGGACCCATTATTAATGCTGCACAATTCTTAGTAAATACCAGTAAAGGAGTTCAAGGGCTGCTTCTCTTAGAAGAAACACTCCTATTCATTATTTTGTATTTTTTTTCTACAGAAGTTTGCATTAAGTAGCCTTTTACAGACTGTGTTGCTGAAGGCAGATGAAATGATGAATCCTGCAAATCAGGCATACAAAATTTACTGCCTCTGGATCCCTTCCATTTGTTCATGTTTTTGCTAAATCTGTGAACAATACTCTGCTGTGAATTACTGCATGTGTTTCACATGTAGGTAGCAGCTGAATAACAATTACAGGAGGGCAGCTTGCCAACTCAATTGGCAAGCACTAAATTGAATGGGATATCCAAAAGCAAGAATAAAAATATTTTGGTTCAAAGTTTAATTTATTGAAGTATACCATTTGGCACCAAAAGCTTCTTGTAAATCATTTTTCTTACTCTGCAGTCATGAATCAGTCCAGCAGTGGCTATATGCATTAGTGATTCTAGCCACAAACTTATAAAATTCGATGTTGGCAGATGCAAAAATGTAGCTGTTACGATGATTTGACATCAAGCTCCACATCTTGAATAGACGCCACTACCCCATTTAAAACTAATTCCTCAGGAGTGACATCTCATGCACAGGGATTATGAGTCATTAAATAATCATTTGGTAACACAGTGCATCCCTTGCTTCTATAAGTGGTGTTCTGCATGGTGCATATGCAATTAATCAACCTTAAAATAATACTTTCCACTCTTCTAAATTACATTTCCCTTCTCAAGTTTGTAGAAAGAGTTCATTTAACTAGAACATGATTTTAAAGGTAGAAATGAGCCTGGGCAATCTGAGTGGGATTCAGATCTGAACTCCGTCAAAGAGCTGAGTGATTGGATCTGATGCCAAATGCTATTTTATAGCTGACTTGAACTGCTCTGCTGATACAAGTCAGGAGGAAAATCATCAGACGGAGCTCCCTGATGACCTTTTCTGCAGAAGGGAACCTGTGGAGCCTGGAAATGTCTTGTGGGTTGGGGAACTTCAGCTATTCTCATTTGTTTTAGTGGACTTTTGGGGCTCTGAGCATCAGTATTCATTCCAGAGAAGCTGCGGTATCCTGATTGATGACCAATTCTGGGCAAGACTGTACTTGTCCATGAAGGAAGAAAGCATTTAATTCCTACACGCAGTCTGCTTGTATCAAATACAATAATTTAAAGCAGAGATTTGCAAACTATTTTTATGGGATACCATGATAGTGGGGGTGGCAGGTATTGGGAACAGCAGTATGAGTAATGATAAGGACAGATCTGGCTTGTGTGTTACTCAAAATAGCTCATGCACTATTAATGATGCATGTATTACAGCTGATAACTCCTATTAGCCTCCACTTTGAAGCTGAAAACTCCTGCAAATCTGGCTTCTAGCCCATGACCATTTAATTCATGTTCCATAAATGTAATGCGATATTCAGGGCTGAGTCAAATGAGTCAAAATTCCTTCAGATTTGGGGGTTTGGTCTTGACACTATTAAAAATGGAAATACATGGCAGTATCCTACTGACATTTTCTACTGAATTAATGTCATACATATTTGCTGGAATTTTGATTGGAGAATGTATTTTTGTTAAAAAAATATGATTATAAACTCAATTATGAATAAAATAAATATGCACTTGAAACTATTTATTAGCTGGTTTATAATTGTATTCATCATCCTATGATCTTGCATGAAATAATAGTGATTTCAACAAAATTTTGCTGCTTTATGTCACTCAAAGGTTTGACCCACAGGCAGGAAAAGTGTCAAACCACTCATGTAGGTGAAGTTACAGGATGTGAGCCAAGATTTTTGTTGCCATAACAATGAACATTGCTGTAGTTCTTGTGGTTGAACTAGACTAAAGACATCTTTTAAGCACTTTTTTTTGCATTGAAATTCTGAGTGGTATCAAAGTCCTGTGGACACTGCCTCAGAAGAGTTTGATAATATGAACGCAAAGTAAAGAAGAGACTATAAAATTATATAATTAATGACAAATGGTCACAGAACCACAAAATCATTAGGGTTGGAAGGGACCTCTGGAGATCATATAGTCCAAACCCCAAATTCTTGGTCCATGAAAAATATTTTTTAACTTAGTTAGTTTGGCCTTTGTGGATGATTTCTGAGTTAGTGATTTATGAATGATTTGACCTTTATGAATGTTTTCATGCAATGTAGTTTTGTATACTTAAATTTACCATGAAATAACAATCATTCACCTGGGACCTATAGTTCCTTTGTGTCTATGGTCAAGGAACCATAAAGGGTTTTTTATCCTAAATTTCTCTGTTTAAAAGCGGTTGTCTATGCTTTTTGCTACGTCTATTCACCTTTTTCCAAGTGACAATAAAGAAAACTGAAGGAGCCAATTAGTTTAGGTAATCTTTTGTCAATTAAGTTAGTGAAGATAAACCTCCCTTTAATACACAAAACATATTCCATCTGCTCATTGGCATTTTACTCTTCCAGTGGGACAGAGCAGAATTTTGACAGGATATTTTTTGTAAGATGCTTAATTCTTCCTGTACCACTAGCAATCTATAGCCAGAAAGGAACACTGATCAGCCATGACCTCCTTTAAGGGAAGGATGTGGGACTGCTTGGTGAATTTGTTCAAGAACTAGACCACATCTTTTGAAAACAAAACTACACAAACTTGAGTTAAAGGTATTAATAATCTACCTCTGATATTTTTTTGCCAGAGCAACGTGAGTCTCATGTTTCAGCTGTAGTATCTTTCCAAATATTTTTCTGTTGGTTTGGGTATCCCTCCATCATTGAATTGTTTTCCCTTATAGATGATTTGACTGCATTCAGTTCAGCTCTTAGCACTCTTTTGATAAACTTAATCAATTCAGGTTTTTGAATCATTCATTTTAGGAGTCCTTTGCCAATCCTTTTATATTCATGATGGTTTTAATTTGATTCTTTGTTAAAATATGAATACTGTCACTGGACTGCATCCTACTGCCTGTTATGCAGATGATAGAACTTCCACAGTGTGTTATCCCTCTTGGCCACAACATTTTACTGTAGCTCATATTCAACAGATTATCCACTATGGTTTGGAAATTGATTTCAGAATTATCATTTTCCAAGACTTAGTTTTCTTTCCTATAATAATGACATCTGGCTTCTTGTCCTGTTTCAACATTAAACCATTTTAAATTGCACAGATTTTGCCTTCATGCTTTTTCTTTCTTTCTTTCTTTCTTTCTTTCTTTCTTTCTTTCTTTCTTAACCAGCTTCTTATACATGATCTATTCCCTGCTTCATCTGAAACTTTTCTGCTATCTGTACACCCACAAGCTTTATCAGTAACACTTTCATACTGAGTCATCAATAAAAACATTCTATGGCATGAAGACAAAGGCAAATTCTGGGGAAGCCAAACCAGGACACTGCAGCTTAGTAGGTTCTTTATTTACCATCCAAAACCTGCCTTTTAACTATTTCTGTAATTTCAGACGTGTGGTCTATGAAACGGAAGTAGCTGTCTCCACTTTAAAGTTGTATCAGCTTCTCTTTGCATGCACTTAGGTGTTCATGGTGCATGGCTCATGAGGCACTCCGTTCTCAAAGAGACACTCAGGTGTTTCAAAGAAGCACACACCTGCAATGGCTGGATGTGAGGGTCAAATATCTGGCTGTGTGCAGGTTACAGCTGTGAAGCTTTGTAGCCCTTCTCCTTGCCATTGCTTAGGATGCTATCTGTGTTTGGGCATATCCAGATTCAAATATAGCATTTTTTTTCACAGACAATGCTGGCTAAGTCCTTTTTTGTTAGTGAATCAAAGAATGTACTGTGAAATGACCCTGAACGTCTTTTAGACTTTGCTGCAATTTCCTGGGGGTGAAATGCAATCGGGCTCTTCCGTGGCTTATGTAGCTGCTAAAATAGCCACACATGGAAACTTATGTTTAAAGCTGTGCCTGTCTTACACTGTGTTCACATTTCAAGGGTCACAGTTCTCAGTGGTTTTGAGGTTTGGATGCTGTTTTGGGCTTGATTAACTAATGTGTACGTTCCTCCAGAGTAAAAATCAAACCTGTTTTTACTGAATGAATGGTGGAGAAGAAACATTCAATTCACAGAAAATTCACTGACATCAATTCACTATAAACTCCTTTCTTATTAGTGACATGCTAAAAGATCAAAGGGCTGCAGATGTATGTTTCTCCTGTCAGTTTTTGCTGTAATAAAGATAGATGGTCACACTGTTGTGCTGAAAAATATCTGACTGTTATAGGAAACTGTTAAAAGGAACACTTCGTGTAAGGTGGAGTTTTTTACTGTGAAAAGATCTGTCTTTGAAAAATAATAGAAAACCCTCATTACACAGAAAAAAAGGAGAAACTTTGCAGCCTCCAGTGTCTTAAATTTAATCTCTCTGTTTAAAGTTCCACACTGGTGACATTTATTTTTCTCTGTTTTAACACATGCTTCCTTTCAGCAATGCTATCTGCCCATCAGGAATCAAAGCAAATCCAGATGGCTCAAGAACAGATGGCTTATGGTTTAAGAAGTAGGGGTCAGATTCAACCATACAGTGTACCAAGTTCACAGGAGTGTTCTTACTTGTAGAGATTTTGAGTTGCTGAAAAATGATTTTTCTTTGCCTTGCTATTGTCAGGCTATGAAAGTTAGCATGTATGAGAGAGTGAAACCATAAGGTGCTGTAAGAGGCAAAATTTAACATGCTCCACTCATGGAAAAGAATGAATTTCTTACGTAGTAAAAAGGCACAATGAAGAAATTGCTAAGCCAGATATGTGAGACTATTTTAAAAATCTACTTTGCTTTGAACTTTGAACAATGTCCCTGGAAGAAGTCTGATAGACAATGCTGGAGACAGCCATGCTGTTGCCAGGGAAAGAAGAGAAAGGGAAATCTAGCAACCTCACAGCAACTTTTCTGTTATGTGACCAGAAGTGTGTCTCTTGCAGCTACAGCAGACAGATTAGTGCCTGATTATGTCTTAGTGAAGACCTGTTTGCAGCCATGTAACTGATACAGAGCACTGGCAGCAAGTACACTACAGGTACTTATTACGGCAATGAATCGGGGCAGAATTCTGTTTCAGAGGTCTAAAAGGCATCTCACAGAGTTCACAGCAGTCAAACTCATTCTCTTACCCAAATTTGTACAATGACAAGTCTTTAAGGCAATGTTCATCACTACGCTTCACTGCCTGTTTCCACTTCCAGGGGATAGGTACTGGGCATTCCCACTTGAACCTAAGCATATGAAATCTCTGGGTTTTGGGACTTGGGGTACCACTTGTCTGATCCAGAGGAGGACCAGAACTTCATTAGGGCTGCGACTGCCACTCTCAACGGCACTGAAACCGTCATCCTCACCAACAGGTTTCCTTTCCTTTTCCTTTGCACTCAGGGGACCATGAAGGGCTCAGCACAGGCGCTAATGAACACTGTTCTGTTCTTGTCCCAGGGTGCTGGGTTATACATCCGTTTTTTGTGGGTTAAAACCAGTTTTTCTCTGTATCATTGTATTTATTGTAATCATTTTAGTAAATTGTAACTCTGACTTGTAATCTCTCTTGAGCTGGGTTTATTTCTCCTGCTGGTTTACTTTTAAACCAGCACACTCCCTTTCCAGTCCTGTAGTTGACAAAGAGACATAGCTGGAGGAACACTACCTCCTTGGTTCTTGGGGATCAATATAAGCAGGCATAAATTGGGAGGAGCTTTAACATACTACATTCTAGAGTAAGGGTCAGGCTAGCCCATCCCAGTACTAAAGACATAATGGTGATAACTTACTTTCATTGGGGTCTCATCTGAGCTTGAGGTCCAAGCCTCTGATGTTAGTTCTTATGCACAACATTGCCTTGTTACAGCCTCTTATTTGGCTGAACTTTGCAAAACGATTTTATCTGGCAGGAAATGCAAAGAATAATATCTATCCAATGGTTTGATTTTTGAATTCTTGCTTCTGTTGTACATATAATCACACAACTGTGACTATCTTCTATCATAGTGAGGGCACTTTTTTCTCCCAAATACATAACCAGACTAAATGTTCCTCTGCTGCAGAAATGCTTAATACTGACATGACACGGATTTACAGGAGCACAGCCAGTAAAGCAACATGACAGAAATGTTCTTTCCAGTTCTAGCTAATGTTCTCATTGTCCTAAGATTTCTGAATGTCACACCAGCTATAAACCAGACATTTGAGAGAGTTCCAGATCCCTGGATGTTCTCCATTCTTCTCTTGCAGTTGTTTTTTGCAAGCAAAATTAAATCTTGCCAGATATGAGCTGTAACATATTACATCCACTTTGCATAACTTACTATGGAAGATGTAAGGCAATGGAAAATAAAAAGTCCCATGCTGGCATAATACAAAACCTCTCCAAAACTTATATTACAGAGTGATTTTTAAAGTATTCCCCTTATCTTTGCAGAACTTTAAACCTTTCTTTATGAAAGACTCTTATAATGAGATCATCTGACATTTTGGATGCACAAGCCATGGAGTTTTCCTTATAAATTGAATTGGAATGTTCCTCGTATGGTAAGTCTACATTGAAAGAGTATGTGTGGTGCAGGGTTACCCAAAGCAACTCTAAACAAATTAGCCTGGCTACCAGCTGCTGTGTAATTATGTTAGCTGAGAACTCCATCGAGGCTAATGAGTTCAGATGAGAGGCAGGCAGCATTAACTCAGGTAAAGTGTCTTGTTGCTGTGGTATTTTCTTACTCCTAATTTGATGATTTGGCAATTGTGTTGATTTTCAGCACCTAAATATCTGTAACATATATATTGACTATTGTTTGCATGTATTTAGACTTTGGAATGAAAAAATTCAGAATCACATGTAACTCTAGTCTGTGTATTTATGTATATAGAGTATAATGAACAGCATATATTCATATTAACAGCTCTTTATCTCAGTGAAAGTAATTGTACTTCATGTAAAGAGAAATATGGAACATAAATTTACCTATCAGAATATTATTGAAGATAACATGGAATTGTCTGGCAAACTCACAGCTTCCATAAATACACTTCTTAATGTATTTCCCAGTGAGTGGCTATAATTTCATTTTTTGTGGCGAGGGTGGGGGATAAAGAGGAAGTAAAGCCTTCCTTCTTCTAGAACTTAGGCTGGTAGGGAATTGAGATTAGTATGCCATAAAGGTCTTAAAAAAGATGCATGCTGTAACCATGCTGGTACATACAGCTTGAAGACATGGTAAAAAGCCAAATTTACCACTGGACGTTCTTGGATACTTGGTAAGAGTATAGTAAATGTGCTGCAGACCTTTCAGGTTATTCTTTAGGCTTCTTTGTGGCTTAGTGTCTCAGGTCTATCCTAGTTTGTTTTTGGGTTTTTTTTCCCCCAGTTGAATGGCAAAAGCTACATCTGCACCAAAGATCTAGCAGAAATGTATTTACTGAACTTTGGTTAAAAGTGGTAAAATCCAGTGGGTCCTATATCCTGTAAAGGTCCCAAAATTTTATGGAAATTTTGAGGAACCTCATAGATACATAAATGCTATTTTTGAAAGGAAGAACCTTTAAACTACAAATGTTCTACAATAATATTCCTGGTATTTGATTTCTCTGACCTTAAAGCTTTTGGCAAACATTTTGTGCATCAGCAGGAAGGAAGCATGTATCTAGAACATGATCTGTCCTGGAACTGGTCTAGTCTATACATTTTTATTGAGTGTGTAGATCTAACATACAGATTTTCATTTAAAATATTATTATATGTAGAAATGAATAATGCAAAGGACATTTTTGTAATACCCTTCTCCTCTTACACACACATCAGAAATAAAAGAACAATTTCCTATAACAAAATAAATTCTTCTCAGGGACAGGAAAGGAAGAGTTGGGCCATGAGAAATATTTAGCTATTTCTAAGTAGGTGCGCTGAGATATTACAGTGACTGGTCAAACAGGAGCCCCTCTAGTTTGTAATTGCATAGTTAAAGACAGACAGACTTCTCTCCCAGATGGCTTAACCCCCACATTTACTAAACATTTGGCCTTATGACAAAATCTAAAGCAGTAGGGGTGTTACATGCTGAAACATAACACTCCATGTATTCTCTGCCTCAAAACAAAAAAATCTACTTACACCTAAAGACAAAAACACATTGGCATGCATTTGGAATAGAGTGCTGAAAATTACTAGTCTTCTGGAAAATGCAATTATGTGCATTGAAAGTGTGTGTGGGTGTAAGAGCTTGAGAGACAGAGCCACATGGCATGGCTGTTTGCAAGTCCTCCAAGGTTTTTCCATTTAAATCCCTTTTACTTCCCAGAAACTCTTCTCCAGAAAAGGTGTTACCTCCTCTGGACATATCCAATTTGTCAAAGTATTGCCAAGATTCCAATTTTTGGCTGATACTCAAAGGATGAGAGTTGCATTAGCTTCTTATTCAGGACAGTCTTCTGAATAAGAACTTTCTGTACTGTAGCTTTTTAAACTTTATCACAATAAACTCCAGTGAAATAACACAATTCTGTTCTTGAACTCAAGCAGTTTATGTGTTGTGCATCCAAGTGTTGAGAATAGATTAATAATTTTTGGGAAAGAGACCAAAAAAACTAGCCATTCAGCTATGGGAACTCTTAAATAGCACAAGCTGCAGAACACAACCATGCAGAGCTTTGTCAGGTCAGGTAACACAAAGTCAAGCTAAAGCACACTTTTCAAAAAGGCATCCTCTAAAGAGGCTGAAGACTTAGAGTGTGAAAAATGCCATATAGTCCTTTGTAAAATCTTCCAATGCCTAGTTATGATCTTCTTTTCCCCATAAAAGATTACTGCAAAGGAATTTGTATTATGCACATTGTTGTTCCCTAGGATAAGTCTACCTTATCAAATCAGGAAAAATCAAACTATTTCTAACTCCTGCATCAGCAGATCTTCAAGTTCTGCACAGATACATGACTGCACAGACATGGTGGTGATGGGCACATCACAAATATCCACAGGCTGTTTCTAAGGTGCACCCAGCATCTGTACATAGAATAGCAGCATAGGCTAACCTACTTCTCTGAGTGAATGTAGGTAACACAAGCAATGCAGATATAGTAGCACAGACTTTGTCCAGGCTTTCCCTTTACTAGGGACATATTCTAGGGCTCTGTGGTATCCCTCTGCTGGATCCCAGCACAAGCCTGTGCCATTTTATCTCACTACTGTTGCTGCACATGCTGAACAGTTGATGCAGAAGGGATGCAAGGCCAACCGAGGCTGCTCTGCATTTTGGGCAAAAGTCAGTGGTGGCACAGAGGTCTAGAGTACAGACAATGAGCAAGCACTCTCTTGTTCCAGAGCTTTGCTGACTGCCTGTACCCATGTAGCTGAAATAACCAGCATTGCTCACTGGAAGCAGAGCTGGGAAGTGACCAGTTTCTTCTTTCCTGTTCCTCTTATCTGCTTGCCACTGCTCACTTAACTTTCTCCTGATGTAGGAAAACCTTTTATTTATAAATTGACTCTCTTACTGAGGTGTCTGGAGATCTGACTCCTCAAGTGGTATGCAATGCTGCTGGTGCTGCCCTTTAGCCTGGACTTGGAGCCATGTTAAATCTCATGACAATTGGAGGAGCTTTTGCTTTTGTGTTTAAGACTGAATTTTGCCCTAATCTGATGGCCACTACTAAGGCGTACCTGTCTAAGCCTAAACGTACTGCATGTCACAGTCACTCTTTATTTTGCTCTTTGTGGAAAAACAAGGTAGTGTCATGCTCTAAAGTGGAAAGACCTGTGCCTTTTGCACAAGTAGATTTTTATTTCTACACTGCATTGAAGGAAAATTAGATTCATGGTGTTGGTTACATTAACTGCTGTGAATGTAAGGAATAATCAAAGGGAATTTAGTAATTAAACTGATTTCAAGGGCCTATCAAGAAGACTGTCTACACTGTTGCTCCATAGCAGAGCCACTTGACCAGAGTGTTCACAAATATGTGATAAAGTTGACAGATTAGAATATGGTTGAAATTACTATAGATTAAAACAAAGTAATCAATAAAAATGCAAACAATCTGAAGTGTTTTAATAAGAGCATTCTAAATCACGCTCAAACAGCATTCAGCAATTCATGTTATGGAGATTTAGGGTTGCTTATCCAACCTGCCCTCTTCCTCACTTCTCTGTTAGAAGGCTTAATTTTTGCTGAAGAATTCAGATTTGCCACTCTAACTCCTTCTGTATGTTCCTGTAGGTTACTCTGAAGAAGCCCTGTATATTTAGGCCCTATTGATATGGAGCTTGACCTGGAGTCGCTTGGAATCAACTGCAACCTGTGGAGCTGTGTATTTGGCACCATGGAAATCATTAAGATTAAAATCCTGAATGGAGGCTACATAGCTAAGCCACTGTGCATTGAGTTAAATGCACACCACCTCCTTGTCACAGAATTAAACATGTATTGAAAAGATAACGATGGGATTTTTATTTTGGGTGGGACTTGAAACAAAATATTTTGCATTTTGAACAGTTGCCAAACTCCTCTTCGGCTCAAAAGCGTGTAAGCTTTTTGGCTTTGCTTATACGCTCCTTGGCAGGAGGGTTTGGTTTTTCTTTCTTTCTTTTTTTTTTTTTTTCACTGAAGGCAAAAATTTGATCCATTTAGGATCTTTAACAACTACAGTCCATGAACAGAACTTTCTCTTAATTTCTCGAGCACCACTGCTATGTTGCAGTGGGAACAAATGTTTCCCACTGATTTCTACTGCACACAAAAGCATTAATTATCTAATAATGAAGCACAAATATAGACAGCAGTTTTGTCAGGAATGTTTTGACCACTTCTTTCTTAATTTATTTGCTGGGGGCTTTTGTTAGCACCTGGAGGTGAGTTGCTCCAACATACCATGCACCAGCAGTCGTGCCGAGCAGAGTGATGAGTCAGTCAAGCCTTGAAAGGTTCCTGCAGGGTGACCATACCTGCTCACTGCCATCACCACCACTAAGAGCACAAAATAAGCTAGAAAATGCACAGGCCAGGCTTTCATGCCAGCCTGTGTAGGGCCTTGCCACCTGTCTCAGCCTTTAGGGCAATATCTCTCGAACTAATAGCTAAAAAGTGGTCTGCAAAGGACTGAAACATCTTAAATGCTTCATCCCACCTCTTACTCTCTTGCTTTCCAGAAAGTGGCATATATTAAGTAGGGGAAAACAGAAGTAATCAGTTCATCCTCACTATTCCAGCTGTTGTTATAAAAGATGAACACTAGGGGTTTTCAGACTTTTTTCTTCTAAAAGAAACCAATGGTCTTTGGAGTTTAAAGGAGTTTAAAGATTAAATCATATTCTCTGGAAAGAGTATCTCTAAAGCAAACATTTGGCAACCTATTTTGACCAAAGATTTTTGAAATATCTCAAAAGTATCCTAAATAATTTGCTGCCCTTTGGCAGGTTTCTGGTAGCACCTGGTGCACTCATCACAGTACTGTATTTCAGATAAACTTACAGTCAACTCAGTCTGACCTCAGCTGCAGGATCAGTTACATACTCTGAAGCCTTAGCATAGCTCTTCTTTTGCTGATGTAGCCTTTCAAGATCATATTTGTCATAATCAATGAAATACCAATGTCTCCATCAGCTTTCCCAAGAAACCCAAGTCTCCCTGATTCCAAACTGAGTGGTGCTTCAGGTTGCACACAATTTAAGTATTTGTACTTTTAGCAATTAGAACATTCAGAGCTTCTGTTGCAATGCGTATGAGTCATGTATCTCAAACCCTTTTTTTCTGGGACTCCAGCCAAAAAGAAGATCTCTCTTTCTCTTTATTTTTCTTCTTGCCTTTTTTNGAAGGGAAATAAACTTGAATCTTTCCCCTCAGGTGAAACTGTTCCACTGTTGAAAAATCTTGGGCTTTTAAATGTTTAAATAATAGATTAACTGAAGGCCTGCATGTTTCTTAGAAACAGAAAGAAAAGATTGGGTGATCTGGGGTGATTCTGGAAGCTACAGAGCCTCAAATGACTCTCAGCTTTGGAGGATGAGAAGAGAGGAGGAGAGAGGAACAGGGGCAGGTAAGGACAGTGCTCCATCACGACAGAACAGGTCATTTCACTTCCAAGCTGTTGAAAGACATTGACTGAAAAAAAAAAATTATGAAATTCCAATTCTGTTTTCAATACTATGTCTGAAAACCAGAAGGTATTATTTATCTCATATTGCAAACAAATATAATGGTGATTTCCCTGCAGCCATGATAATCAATCTTCAAAAAATATTGATTACTCAGAGGAGAAAGACAGTCTGAGGTAGTGAAAGGCAGAAGACTAATCAAAATTGCTATGCAAAGAACATTTAATACCTAAAAGTCCTTTTTTTTCAGTACAAGTTCTTATGTTGTGTCCATCATCATGTTATAATGGGAAGCCAAGTGAAATGGAAAATTTCAGGTTTGTAAATAACTAATAAGTCTTTCCCATATTGATTAATAAAAAAGGGATTTTCTTATTTTTCTTTCTTTCCTTATATTGTGCAGCTATGGTACATTTTAAAAGAAGATGAGAAGCCAACCTTTCAACTCTTTAACTATATTTTTTGTTGTTGATATCACTGAGACCTTATTTAACAGTTCTTAGAGAAAGATACAGACAAAAATCATGCTGAGCAAGTTAATGTATTCACATTAACAAATGAGGAGACTTAGACTGAACGTATATCCTGTTTCTGGTAGGTCCAGACTTTTTGAAGGCAACCAGAACTCTATTTGAACTTCAACACAAGAAAGCTTGAACTGTTAATTGAGTCAAATTTTTACTGACATTGACATATAGATGTGAATTTTTTCTTCAGTTTTCATGCTAGATCTAAAATTGGGAAGGGATCTATTTTAGGTTATTCTTGTTCACATAATATTATTAAAAACTTGAATCTTTGAATAAATTTTGGAAGCATTAGCTGTTATATTTGGTAGTTTGCCAGATAAGGAGCTGTGTGTTTTAGTATTTGAATTAAATAAAGTGGTAATATATCCTATACTTACAAAAGAAAGACTACCACTAAAAATAAAATGAGTATGACAAACCAATTTTGTAATTAAGGAAAAATACAAGTTGTTTTACTGAGATGTATCACTTGACTGTGAAGTTTCGCTTCTATTAAGCTTTTTCTTTCTACACATCCCTCCATGCTGTAGGTGCAAAGCTTCTCTAGCAGAGATGGACATTACTGGAGGAACGAGCAAGATGAAGAGGGTTTGTGCAACAATTCAGTTGATGTTAAACACAGTTGTAACAAATGTGAAAAGGCTGCTCAGGAAAGCAACATTTTACAGATAATGATTTTAATTCAAACACACACAGTTGATGGTAAAAGGGCATCAGTTTCTACATGGCAATAAGTCAGGTTCTGCTTGAGCAGGAGTCACAGTCCAGTTACATGTCCAATGTAAGGGAGAGATAAAATGTGCAAGTCGCTAAGAGGTAAAATTCGAGTTAGTCCACTCTCTAAGGAGATGAGGTCTAATTGTATAAAGAGGTTTGGAGGAAAAAGAGGATGTCAGCTGGGGAAACAACTGATCTGTTGTTGTTTGGTGTACTCCTTTTCCAAAGCTAAGGCATCTCCTTCAAAAGTCTAGGGCAGATGTCAAACAAACCCCATCATAATATTCTGGCACAGCAGCACGGTGTATTCTCCCCCAGTTTCTTCCACAGAAATGGCTGAAGTTAATTCCCTTGGAAATAACTAACAAACTGATAGAGTGGGATTTGAAGTTTATTGTCTACCTTGAGAGGAAAATGCAACCACATGTGACAAATATGGATTTTTTATTTTAATCGTACTGGAATATGCTGTGTTCTGATGTTCATAAGAATAGGAAAATAACTTACACAGAATCAGATTTATATGTGTGTATACATATATACACACATACACAGAGATATATAAACTGCGCCTATTTTTGCATCTTTTTCCTTTTAGGTTCTAGTTGCCAGCTCTGAGAATTCAAGCAGGGAATCACACTGGGGCTCAGTACATCCTCACAAGTACAAGGTGGTGCAATTCAGGTTGACTCCTCATTAGACATGGGCAAGTTTTGGTCTCAGTGATGAGAAAGCAGCGCCACAGAAAATGTACAATCAAACTGCTGTGAGTAATTGGATTAATCAGTGCTGGAGGCAGTCAATGGCAACTCAAAGGAAAGAAGCAGTTTACATAGAGAGGCTTTTCACAAAAATGCAAAAATTCCTTTCCTTTTTATCAGCATTTCTGTTGATGAAGTCATATACTTGTAATGCCATGCCAGGTGTAGGGCAAGAAGATCCTTTTCATAGGTTTTATCTAGCCCAGAGCAAGGAGGATAGAAGGGATGGAAGGCAGGATGAAAGAGAAAATAACAGTGCTTCCCAGCCAAAAATGCCTGTAAACTAAGTAACTGGTACACCCCACTTGCATCCTATCTGGCAATGACTTACTCCTTCATCCTCTGTTGACTTGAGAGAACATGTAATTAGATCAGTTCTCAAATCTATAACCCCTGTGTCTATTGTTGCTTTTTCATGCTGGACTCTCCTTGTCCCAAAACCCACACCACAACTATAGACCTTATAGAAAATCTGCCTCAGAAAACTTCTAAGAAGATATTAATCATGCCATAGCCAGGACAGATAAATGCATCAAATAACTAAATTTAGACATGATATTGCTGTAGGCAGTGGTCCCAGGTGGTTGTAGCTCTTTACAGTCATCAAATAACTACCAGGAGCCTATATGGGACTAAATTCTTGCTGTTTCACCACCAACAGAATTTTCTGAACTGCTGTATGATGAATACTTACGTAGTTACTTACAAATATGAATCACCATGAACTCTTAGTCTTTTTGCTCCAGTTCCTTCTGAAATTGCTCAAAGAATAAATTAAATCTTCACATGTTGAGGGAAGTGGTTTTGGTAAAACTGAAGCCGTAAAGGTGTGTGACCACAAGATGACAATATGAAAGAGAAAATTTACATGAAAATACAGGCCTAGCATAGACTTGAATTTTATGGTAGACTTCACTTTCACAGTTAAGTTAGAAAGTACCTTTATGCTTTGTTTTACTGAAAAGATAAACCTATGACCTTGTCCTCAGGTGGTACCAAATTGTTCAATTCAGTTCAAAAAGATGCAGATGTGATTTTTTTTTTTACACCGAGGTGTGAAACATGGTTTAAGATGCTGATGGATGCATGATTACTATTCTCTAGAAGTTTACAATCACTTCAAATTTTTAGTGTTGGGTGTTCAGAAGACATATAATAGCTGGTATTTTAGAAAATGCTGGAACTTTAGGCAGAGATTTCCTAAATTAATGTTATCCTGAAGGTACTGGCAGGGAGACTTGAGATACTGAATGGGAAGGTAATAAACAGAGAGTTCCTCACAGGTAGAGTAGACTCAAATTACAGCACTGGAGACAAGATGAAGGATATGGGTTTTGCCCTTTAAATTCAGCAAACTATCTCATAAAGAACAAGCATCTAAGATACAGCAATTAACTCCCTCTGACAATAAGATTTGCAACATAAATGCAATTTATATTAGCACTTGCAGTTTTCCTGCATTTATGTATACCTGCTGTCTTGAAACACGGAGTTTTACTGTGAATTTCTCATCTGACTACAGAAGTTCATTCCTTACACCTACAAAATTGAGAACTAAATGTATTAAAGAATTCAATGCCTTTGAAGAATCTTCTCTTTCACATTTTATCTTTGCATTGCCACAGAGAAGTAACATATTTTTATTATCATATGGTATGAAAAAACGTGTGTATACATGGGTATATGAAAACATTCAAAAATATATGAGACTAGAGTCCCAAAGATAGATTGAGCCTAAATTCTGTCCTGCAAAACTACTCAATGGTTAGTGCTCTGTTTTCTGAAAGACTTCTGGGAGGCTGAGCCACCACCCAAGTGTTGTGCCTCATTTCAATGTTTCTGTTGAGGTCTCAGCTATGCTTAGGGTGGGAGATGGGGAAGAAGAGGGGACACTGGCACACAGAAAATAGCTGTCTGAATGATGGGATGTTAATAGCTTTCAGGCTGTGGCTTTTAAGTATGGAACCATTTGATTTCAAGAGTAAAATATTCTGGTGACATAGATAATTTCTCTGCCCCACACAGAGCTTTCAAACAGGTTCTGAAAATAAACACCAAACACTTCTAATTAAATAGTGAAGCACCAGTTTTCAATCTTACTTTAGTACTTGTGTAAATTCATTTTCTATCATGTCTGTCTGATCTCTGCACTAAGTGATGAGTAACACAGTAGTAACTCCCTGACTTTGATAGTTGTCTGTTTTAATCCTTACTCAGGGCTCAGGTATATGGTTTAGTTCACCACGACATGTTGTCCTGCAGCACAAGAGCCCTGTTATCTGTCCATATATGCACTTTCAATTGAAAATGCTACGAACTTCATTTCACCGTCTTTCATCACCACATTTCCTTCCGCCAGCTTGTTTCAAATTTGAATGTAAATAAACAGTCCAAGCTGTAGATCCCATAAAGTATTTAGGTAGCAGAGATTTGTTTTTTAGTGTCCAGCTCTGAGGATGGTGTCCAGAGCTTTAAGTTTTTGTTTACCTTACAGTGCATGAGGGAAGTCAATAACTGGCTTTCTGAAAGCAGTCAAGTTGAAGATGGAGCTGTCTGTGCTAAACTAGGACTTCTGTTTCCTTGTAATATTAATTAGTCATTCAGATAATGGCTGAACGAAAGCATCCTGTATACTTTACCTCTTACACAGTAAAGGGAAAAGTCTTAATACAATGTCAGCTTCTTATAAGGTGAATTTGATGGCCAAATTGACAGTGTATTAGCAAAATAGACCACCAAACTCATAAATGTAATTAAATCCGTCACAAGCAGAGAACAGATGTAGTTTCTAGGTAAAATGTTCAGAATGTTCAAAATGTATGTAGGATGCTGGGACTTAACATTTGAGCTTCTGTGTAGGGGAAATAACAGAAAAATAACCTTTTCCACCTGAACCAGATCTGAAGACCTTTAACAGAGTGGGTGCACATGCAAGATTTCAGTTCTATATGGAAATTTCTGATCTCCGGCAAGGAGTCACGTGCATAAAATGACTGGTTATAATATAAACTAAAAAAAAAATCACAGATGATGCATGATTAAAAGATGAACAAACCATAGTAATTTTTCTCTTTCTGATACAATGCTATTAGCTGATTGAGTTTTGAATTGTTGAAATATGAAATGAACAAATCCTCCCAATGTATGGAAGTAAGTTCTGAAGGGCAACCAATTAAAAACTATGTCTGCTATGGTATGATCAAATTTTTGCTCTCACTTCTTTGACAATAGGTGCCTAATATATGTTCTATATACAGAAATGCATGACTATAATTTACCATAAACTTACTGTGAGTTCTTCTGGAAACAGCCATGCATCCGCGTGCTTGGATAAATGCTGACTGCTCATGACCCTATGCAGGTTCTGTAATGCATAAGAAACAAAGAAACAGAGACAAGCATTTTATGCTTACTTGCTTGGAAATGAGGGAGATTCTATTTTCCTTTTATAATCAATGTATAAAAAACTCCACAGACATACTGTCATGTTATCACCTCTAATTCTGTGGAGAACAATAAATGGGAAAAGATTTAAAATAAACAGACATCAGTTGTCTGTGTGAGTCATCCTTGTGAATAATGGTGATAATGAGAATGGTATATTGTGTATCTAACATGAAATCTCTGTTTCTGAGATAGGTTGTTATTCTGCTTTTTAACTTTTTAATCTTCTCTTTGTCTATGTAGGGTTCAAAATAGCTCTATCATAAATTTCCTTTGTGTGTCTGTTACAGGAAATGTGTCTAGAAGGAAAAATTAAGATAAAATTCAGTATTTTAACTATAATCCAGACATAAAAATCCATCCTAAGCAGTTGCTAACTTTTCCCTGTTATTTATGGGTCTTGAACCAAATCTGTATAGAGCTCTTAAAAAAAATAAAACCTTTACCCCTTTAAAAATTAATGGAAATAATGAAAAAAAAAAGGTAAAATGTCTTTTTTTGCTGGAGTACTAAATAAGAGGATTTCCGAGGAGAAAAATCAGGTTATTTTCTTTCATTTCTGAAAACTGTATTCTTGCTATGAAAGTGATTACCTGACACAAATAGAAATAGAAGACAATATCAGAGAGGAATTCTGTTACCTATCATGTAGTTCAGTCTGCTCTGGTCTGTTCAGGTACAGGCAGTTTAGAGAGAGAGACATACAGAGATGGGATTGTAGACTCTCACATGAAAACGTGCACTGCATTCCTTCCTCTTCCTCTTCCTGTACTAAGTTGATTATCTCTCTCCATATCTGTACAGGAGTATGAGGAAGATATAACTGCAGTTAAAACAGAAATTAGTTCAAATGCTACCGGTTATCTACTTATGTCTCTTGGCACAAACGTTCACCAGTGAAATTAGCTTTTTCCTTCTCCAAGACAAGTTCACATTTTCCAGAAGAATTAATGGGGGCCATTAAAATCATGCTGAACTGATAGAATAGCACCTCAGAAGAGATTGTGACTAGTCAGTATAACAATGAAAAAGGTCAAACATACAGAAGTGTTTTAATTTTACTGTAATTTACAGGAGATGAAGGAAGAATCTAAACTGTTTAGAGAAAGTTTCTCTTTTTTTCCAAATAAGGATTGTTACACCAAAATTTTTGCAGCGTATAATAGAAAACATCAATGGCTACTAATTGTCCCAATAATAAATTTCTACTCAAGAGAAACAGGAAAAGGAAAAAACTAATTGGTTAATAACTGTATCACTTTGAAATTCTCCCAACTCAAAGACACGTGAGATCATTTGTTGCTGTAGCAAAATGTCAGTTAGGTACTGGTAAGCATTTAATCAGCTTTCTGCATGATACCTTTAATGTGACTTCAGCATTTTACTGGAGACACGTGGTTAAGTGACGGATGATGAATTCAGGAGAGGACAAGTGCCAGTCACAAAGAATCAGGTCTGTTTAGTGCCTATATTAGCTTGGGTCCCATATGTAATTCTCTGTCTGGCAGAAGATATTAAGTAATAGCCATTAACTATCTTCAGCAGCTATGGATCACTTCTAGCAAATCACAGAAACGAAAAACACAGGTAGTACACTTTCAACTGTTCAGTCTATTATGGAACTTTCTCATATTTTCTAGACTTATTAATGTGTGGAAGCAAACTAAGTTCTCTGGGGGTTTCCCCTTTTCTAATTCAAAACTGAGTATCTTACTGCCTCATTGCCTGTTACCTATTTTCAGACTGCATTATTCACCTAGACATCTCTCCCAGTTTACTGGAGGACACCGGGCTCACACTGGAAGAACAGCAACTCCCTCCATGGTCAAAGTGACACAGCTGGTTGACATAAACTCAAACAGACTCAGTACATGCCACGCCTGTTTTAGAGGTGGATTTGCCAGGAGAGTGGTGATGTGACCAAAGGTCACAGTAGAAAGTGCTGGAGGAGTCAGCAGCAGAGTGAAATTTCCAGGCTGTCATGTCCATGCTGTCCTCTCACATCACCTACTGCTCAGGTCATCCAGGCCTGCAACCTGGTAGTCTCCCTTGCACCAGATAAATACGACAAGAGCAACTCTGTGACAGTGTCAAAGACAAACACTCCAAATTGATGAAATGCCAAAATTAAGGAATCCTTTGCCAGCAGAATTGGACATCTTATCCACACATATGTGTACTATGCATCCATCTCCTCACACATATGTGAATATAAGTATGTTTGTATTTATGCTGCAGTGCTGTCTTTAATAACAATGTAACATACAATTTTTGAGAGCATTCCTTAATTACAGAATTATTACAAAGCAACAGTGTGGAGGCAGAACACACAGCTTGCCTCTGTGTTCTCATGTCTACTTTGCAGGGGTCACTCCAGTGCTAGAAGGTTATCTACTGCTACCTTGCTTAAAGGCACTTAATTACTCTTAACAAGGTGTAAAGGACATGGGTGAATTAAGTTCTTTTCTTTTTCTAAAGACATCGGTCTCCAACTGCGTTGTCGTAGTTACAGCTGGGGAGTTTGGGCACTGTACTAGTGAAATTGATTACTCAGACATGTGTGATTATGATTCATCTGGGAGTTTGGAAAAGAAAAGATGCACAAGTTCTTCCCCAGCCCCATCAATTCTTCTTTTATTACTTTATTTGAAACAAAGCTTGGACAACACAAAAATAACTTGATTTTATGATAGCCATAGGCAGAATAAAAGATGTTCTTTTATACCTACCTGTGGCAGCATTGTAGGCTAAAGATCAATTTGAAACAATGGTTTTCCTCACTTCATTTGCTAACCGTTTCAAAGGCATTATGTTCTCATTTCTTTCAGGCAATCATAGATTCTGGGGACTGGAAGGTTTGTTCTACAAAAAAAAAACAAACAACAGGCCAGATACTCTTAACATCATTTGTCTGGCAGTAGCTAGTTATCAAGTACTCTAAGGAAACTTAAAAAGGGGATTGTGCAATTGAGAAACAATCCAACCTTGAGGGTTTCAGAAAATTTTTGCCTAGTTTGTGGGATAGCACCTCAAGGCAACAGCACTGCCAAAGCACTAGTGTTTTGTTTTCTCATGAGTAAGAGAGTTTTGGATGTTTCCATGATGCATAAACACATCAGTTCCTCTTTAAAATATTTTTAGCTCTGGAAACTTTGACACTTCTAAATGCCTAATTCATTGGCATTATCACAGATGACATCTGAAAAGCATCCTTAAGCTATCCAGCCTTTTAAGTAGTTTTCACCTCCTCTTCTTCGTAGGTTTTAGGTATTTTCTGACTCAGACTCTAGCTGTGCACTTTCCCACATGCAGGCATGACCTGGAACATGACAACGTGCAGCTGTCAATTCTGGCTTGTAAGTTTTACCTGTTAACTGTGGGTCTTCTGCATGCTTGACAGCAGGTCCCATACTGACGAGCCATTCCCTCTGAGGGCAAGGGTAGTGAAAAACGCAACAAGTAGGTAGTCTCTTTCACGTATTTTTTTTCAGGGAAAAATCACTACTGGAAAAAAATACCTGTTAAAAACTAAAATGAATCATCTCCGTTTTTAAGGTGCTGTCTACCCTTTGCATGGGGACCTTGGAAAGACCAGCATCCTCTTGGTGTTCCTACAGAGCCTCCCTCTATCAGCCTGTCTCCTTGCAGCAGCTTTTGATCTCCCCTGGACAGTCCTCAGTGATTCACCACCATTTGGTGGGGATTAAGATGTGTTTAATTGTTTATAATCCTTTTGACCTTCTGCCTCAGCTGAGAATCTGGAAGTGTGCCATTGCACTTCAAGCAGGAAGTGGTGGCTTAGGGCAAAGCAATGTTTGTAGGCAGAGGTAATTTATTTTTTTATTGCCCTAATTACTGTGGATGGAGAAAATAGATATCTTTCAGGAATGCAAAGTCTTTTGCAGGTCTAAAATGAAAGCCGAAAACATCAAAGATAAATGCAGGCAGATAGCAATTACTCTGAACATAATTTCTTTATGTTAACAAGTTAGATTACCAAACAGAAAAAGCAGCTGGTGTCTGTGAAATGGAGACAGTGTCTTAGCAGAGGGAGGGGTGATAAATCATTAGCTCAAAAATTTTTCTTCTACTTTATGAAGTTTTTCCAGGATCATAGTAGCCTTCTAGAGGACATGACCATCAGTAACCATTAGACTAAGATTCACCATTCCAAATACACTGTAGTAGTGTGTATGAGAATGCTAGAAAAGCCTGGAAAATAATTTCCTTCATCTAACCCCTCCAAAATGATGAACTAAACCAAGAAACAGACTAAAATGAAGGGCTTCTGAAGTTTCCCTAACCATTTTGCAAGACTCCAAAATGCTATAAAAATAACCATGACAGGCACTGAGTACAAGAACCAGCTAAAACAACAACCATGGCCCTAGCCTCTACCTTATAAAGAACCATTCAAACATCTTCAGTCAGTGAAATATCTGTTGACCTAAAGTGAACTGTCTGCTCCAAAAGCCAAAATGTCTTCCTAATTGAGGCAACCAGATTAAATGCTTCTGTATGGGGAAGTAGAATTACTTTGCTGACTCTTTCCTTCATACTTCTTTAGCAAGCCAGAAGTTGTCTGATACTCTTCTCCTGTAACAATTTCAAGAAGAAAACAAGACAAAATCCCCTCTTTGACTGCTCTGCTGACTACTTAAGGAAAAGAGCTAGAAGAGAAATAACAAACCACTCATCATTAGAATTTTTTCCTCTCTCAAAAAGAAAGTCTGTCCTACATCACAAGTAGTGCAAACATGCAACTAGATGACACTATGACTAATGACGTGAAGAAAATAAAATATTTAAAATATTTTCTCTCCAATGAACCAGTTAATGGTCATAACTTCCTACCCACTACAGTACTGCCATGTCCACCGGGAATGTCCCTAGCCTGTCCACTGTGTTTCACTCTCTGAAAGTATTCTGTTTTGTTCTCAGTATGTCTCCACAATGAAGATCAACCTCCTGTGCTCCAGCCCATGCAAAAGTCATCTTGTTCATCCTTGCCCCGTGCAGCTTCATTTCAGTCAATAGTCTCCAAAAAATGGGCACAGTATAAGACAATTCTACAATATTTTGACCTTACTGTGATCTACCTAAAAAAAAAAAAAAGAAAAAAGAAAGAAAGATAGAAAAAATGTACAAGAAAATAAAAAGATTCAGTGTTTATTTTTAACACTAAATCTGTGCTCTATTTTATATATTTAAATGAAAGCCTTATCATTTGCACTAAAAACATGGATTTCCTCACTGATTTTTATCAGATTCAGTAACAATTGTCCCTCAATCAAACTCTCTTGAATATTACCACATTGAAATTACCTTAAATAACCTGATCAGTATCAAACTATAATTTACCAATTGTGGTAAGAAATTTACAGATAAATATGATTTCCTGATGAAGAAAACCAGTCACTGTTAAGCTTTTCAAACCTCACCTCATTTGCTCTGAAAAGGTCACCCATGGAGATAATTTCAATTATTTAAATCTTTTCTGGACAGGAGTACTCTCTAAGAAGATGGGTGGCACCCGTGAACTACAAGAACTGAAAATGCTGACAAGCACCATTGTTACCAGCATAATCTGGGACCTGTATAATCAATCATTAACAATTTACAAAATCCTAAATTAAAACACAAAGCAGAACTGCTACCATTCATACAGCTGTAGCCTCACTAACTTCAGCCCCAGAAAGAGACACCCAAGGCCAGTGTGTCCCACTATATTTGCACAGCTAGCACTGAATTTAACAATACATCCTCTCACAGCTGCAGTCCTTGGAGCCTTTACAAGACATTTCTGCAGCCCATGCACTGTGCCACAAGCCAGCCTGGACACAAGAGCTAAGAATAAACAACTGTGATGCACCAGGATGAGCTCATGCAGCTGATGATGCACAGAAACTTCCATCTTCCAGTAGTGCATAATTCTCTCAGTGCAGACACATCACCTCTGAGATTTTTGATTTATTCACACAGAGACACAATGAAACATCAAAACAGGAGAACAGGTACTAGAAATTATGTCTCTTACACTCGGAGATTAAAACCTCTTTTGAGACCTGTTATCATTTAACACATTCCACCCCAAGATAACCACTCTAATCTTGAAGAGGGATTAATATATTTCTCATTCTTGCCCAGAGTACTTAATAAGCTTTTTGTCTCCACAGGTACTTCCCATCTTTTTTGTTTGTTTGTTTCAGACAGCCTGATGGGTTAATTTCAGCTTTCACAGCTGCTGTTTCTGTTTCAGACCTCAAGAGGCGCTGTGTGTCCAATCACTTCTTTGTTGATTCCAGCTTTAGCTTTAGTCTAATGAAATATTTCACTTTTCCCAACAAACACTGATTCACTTCTGCTCTTAGACTACCATGGCTATACTACTTACACAATATTCATACAAAAAGATGTTAGGTATCTGTAGTCATGATACCACCTTTTGGCTCCATGCCAGTCATGCAGACTGAACTCCTAAACTGAATTATTTATGATATTACTGCTGGACTTGTGAGCTTCTGTGATCACTGCCTGTGTTATTTGGGTTTAGTGTGCTTAGGAACTGGAATGTTTCAGAGGCAGGTCTTTGCCTGGGGTAGTGATGCACAGCCTTGGGGCCACAGTGTGGCTCTGCCAGATGAAAGTGGTAACTGGTTGCAGACTGAGAATCTTTGCCCTCAGAGCAGCCTGTGAAGCCAACCTTGCCCAGTGCCATCTGGAGCCAACAGCTGTCATAAACATGTTCATTGCAGAAGCAATGAGGACTTAATAACATCCAACATCTATTTAGTGTTTTCCTAAGTAACAAATGCTATGCTCTTATGTAGCTGGGAAAACTGTTATGATCTCTGAAATGAAAAAACCAAAGCATAATGCAGCCAGATTTAAAAAAAAAAAAAGGCATGAACGTGCTACCTTTTGTACCCAAATAGCTTGATTTTCAGAGATGATAGTCATTCACACCTCCCACGGAATTTGTTTCTTAGCTGTGAAACGCAGAATGAGTTGCAGGTGCTCAGCAGCTCTGACGATTAGGCCAGCTGCATGGCTGACTAATTGGGAGGGGGAAGTGTTTGAGGTGGGCTGGCAAGTTGCATCTTGCTGAAGCTCCTGATTCTTCCAGTGCAGTCCGAATACATATGACATTCCAGCAACAGTCTGTTGAATGAACTACTTCTCATCTCAGTGTTAATTCATAGGATCACATTGCCTCTCAAAGCAAGATTTTATTTGGATGCTAAACGGTTCCAAACGTAAGCCTGGCTAAATTAGTTATTGTACTTTGGAAACACAGGAGAGCTGAATAACCCTTACATCCTAGAGGTCTGTCTAATTACATAAAACCAGCATTCAGGAACTGGAAAGCAGTGTGGACCATGTGAAACTGATTAAAGGAGGTCACTGATCTCCGCTGGGATGAGGGAAACAGCAGCTTGATGTAGTGCAGGCTCATGACTCCCTATGACTTGTGTCCATTTTACTGGAGGAACTGAACCTTACCCACTTTTTCCTTGAAGTGGGTAATACCAACATTACACTCACATTCCAGAGAAGGAAAATGCTTACACTATTTGAAAGCAAATAGCCAAGAAAACTCTGAAGCAGGTCTGTATTCATTATCCAGGCTGCCTGGCAGTGAGGGATCTCCACCAGACAGCCTGGTCCTAGGGGCGAACAAGACCAGGGCAGTGATTTTTCCAGGAGAAGGATTTTCCAGTTCGTCACTTGGATCCAACTAAGTTTTGTGGCTTGAAGAGTATAAAGCAAATTTGATGTGCTGTGTTTAGCTTTTGATGGATTTGTTTTTTGTTTTGTTAATTTGACCGTCAAGGTTTTCAACAGCACCAACAGCAGTAATTTAGTTTCTGTTACCTGTTGTGGGTGGCTTATGTAATGTTAAATTTTTCTTTCCTGCAAAGCAGGAAACTGCCAAGATCATATGCATTATATAAATTAAATAGCTAAATGAAAGGATTTCATGGATTCAAAGAAAATTCAGAGCTTTAGTATAGCTCAGAAAAGAACAGAATGGCAGGAATAAATCTATTAGGATATGATTTCCTTTCAAAGCAAATTCCATGCAAATACTATCTTCATCTAGGACAGTGTAGGTTCCTCCACCAAAGTCACAACCCTTTGGTGCTAAGCGTCATGTGTATGAGAAGAGAGAAGAAAACCTCTTTTAAAAAGCTGTCTCCACTCCAGGAGACATTATAATCTCTGTTGCACATAGAGAAATCAAATAATTTGTCCAGCAACAGGAATCAACTATTGAGCCTGGGCTTGACCTTTACCTCATGTGTCATTGGGTCTCTTTTTCCTTCCATGTGCTCTTCCTTCTTTTGCACAACCTCTTCTTCCTTTACAAAGAAGACTACAAACCCAAGTCAAACCTGAGCACTTTTTTTATTGCAGGACTGCCAGAAGTTTTGAGTTTTACCAAAGTTTGGAATTTTGAAACAATAATTATGCCACTCTTCTTTTAACATTGCCATCACATAAACAGGATGAGAATCAATGCAATTTGTGGCAATTCCAACTCTGGGCTCTCTGTTTTTGAAACACTGCAACAACCCTCTGTCCAGTTCTGCTGGCCACTCCAGAGTATCCAACATGTTTTAGTGGATGGCACTGTTCCTTAACAGATCTTTACACGCTGGGACACGGTAGGATTAGGAGTGAGAAATGAAACTGTAAACAAATCCCACTGTTCCCAGATGGCATGGCTTAAGACTGTCATCTCCATCTTGTCAAATCTCATTTATTTACTTTAGCTTTATGTACAGCAAATACATAATTAAGAATGTCACATTCATGGAAATAAGGGAAATTCGGTGTTTGGCAAAATTATGCCACACCATATTAAACATGTGAAAGATCCACTAGTAGCTGTAACAACAGAGATAGGGTGAATTAACTCACTAGAAATTAAGAGATAATTAGTGTTAAGGGGCACATATAGTAAAGAAGAAACCTATCAATAAAAGGCAGCCAGATATAAAACCTGATGGAATGTCTTCACTGTGGTCTGTATGGACCTCAGCTATTAACCATGCTGTATAACAGTGCAAATAACTTTTCTGAAAAACTGTTCATCAGTTTTATGCCATTAGATGAAATATTACATGATATTTTGAATTAATCTTTAAAATTACCCTGCTCAGATATGTTTGTATCAGAGATAATAGTAGAGCTCTGTGTCAGATGATACACATTCAAGGAAAAGAAGAGATAATGACCATGATTGCTTCAATAAACCAATGGTTAAACCATACACAGATATATGTCAGTCTAGATGTAGCCTAACAGTGAAATCAGCCATTGTGCAGGGTGTGAAAAACATAAAAAATGTCAAAAAATTACTACCTTTCCAAATAAGAGGAGAAGAAGTATGGGCACAGCATGTGTGTCACATAGGTCACTTTTTATTGCTGTCTTTGAATGGAGTGTTTGGAAATGCAACCATAACTTATAAGGGAACTGAGCACAGAAAAGAAGTTCTTCATTTCTTGCTCAGCTTGATTTAAACAATGTCAGGGTCGGAGCTGTTATCAGTGCTGCAAACTGAAACACAGATATGCTGAAAGCCTCTGAAGTAATTCTTCTACTGTGCAAACTGATGAGGGAGGAAATCTGATTTCTCTCTACAGTTTGCTTAGAGTATCAGGTATAGCGTTTATGTCACTGAACATTCCAGTGGTGAGGAAAAGTTAATTAGCATATTGTATCAATTCATCTTTCCACAGTGGCACTTCTCAAACATTTTGGAAATGTAACACGCTTTTGGCTCGTGGCTGTTCACCCCTTTTTGTTGGCAGCTTCTTGTCTCCAAGGAAAGGCAGTGGGAATTTGCTGGAATTACTGGCTGCTAGTACTGACGCCCATTTGCTCCCTCTGGTTAAGCTGAGCTGCTGCTGGCACTTAGAGATAGTTAGCAGCTATCTAGCTAGTTGAAACACTTGCAGCCCAAGAAATGAAAATCTGTTCATGCTAAGAATGGAACTGCTACCAGCTTAGGAGAAAACTGTATTGCTACAGATATATCTCATCTAGCACTTCGTGAGCTATTCCAGCCTGTATGTGGTTACTCATCCAGGGCAGTTCTGGAATTGAGGTGTAACCATGGCTTTACAGACCTGGAAGACACTTCCCAGAAAATTTGGTCTTATGGAGAGCTATTTTGACGCTTTCATGTACTTCAGAGGTTACATACTAAAACAGAAGTAGCCTTTTGCTATCACTGGAAGGTTGTTCCAATTCGTTTGTCATTAGAATCCTATTTCTGAGTTCCAGCAATTTGTTCTTGTGCCAATACTCAAAAATTATTCTCAAACCTGATGTTTTTTGTTTGTTTAGTTTTGTTTTTCTTTTTCGTTCCTGCAGGCACCTCTTTCTTCTGCTATACTTAATTATAAACACCAATTATGTGCCCTTTCAACTTTCATTGTGCTGCCATAAAAAAATGTGGTTTTCTATCATATTCTCCTGTCTTTCCATACTCTTGTAGTATTAGATCTCGGTAACCTTTTCTTGGGCTCAACTGGTCAGAATTTGATATGGACTCTTAGGGGAGTTCTCTACCTCTTAGAGCAGTCTTAGTATTTTCCTGTTTCCACTGGAAATACCACATATATTATCCCCTGCGGTCTATTCTCACTCTTTGTTGGCTGGTTACCTCAGTGAATCATAATTATTGGTGATCACATGGTACATCCAGGACCCTGTCTTGGATATTTTCACTACTCCTGACTTTAAAGCCAAGTCTACTTGCTGGTAACAATGGCTCCAGGTGTGAGGAAAGTATATGTGCCAAAGCCAATGTTTTTCGGTTTGAGATGTTTAAACTTAGGAAGCTCATCTACATTTATGCTTCACAAGTAAGATTTATGGCAGTGGAAGAGGAGCAGCACAAAAGGGGAAAAAACATAAACTAATTTACCATCCACAAACATCATTATTGCAAATTCTGCTTTCCCATAATTTGGAATGGGAAAAATATTTGCCTATGTAACAAAGAAATCTGGACTTGATTTTTTTGTTTAGAAGAAGTACTTTTTCTCTTAATATTTTTTTTGTTTGTGGGGTTTTTTCAGTGAGAGTCTTGCTGTGTGTTTGAGACTTAAAGCACAATATAGTTTTATAAAATGACTGTGTCCTTAAAATTTGAGCCACAGTTGGTATATTGTTTTTCTTTGTATGGTTTGCTCACACCTTATTCTGTATTTTATGAAGGCAGGTCAATGCTGCAATTCATTTACATGTGCTTGTGATTTTTGCTCACAACTCATAAGTGATTGCTAAGTCACTTCACTTCTGAATTCAAAATCATAATCAGCACTCAAGAGGAAAAGAGTGTATGATTAGGAAACTGTGGTATCAGATTTGATGAAGTATCAAGGAGAGGTCAGCACCACCTACTAAATATGTCTTTGAAGCATTTTGGTCAACAGCAATGATTTATGTTGTTTCAGGCAAAGTGTTGCCTGCAGGTAGAGGGAGGTGATCCTTCCACTCTGCTCAGCACTGGTGAGGCCACACCTGGAGTGCTGCATCTGGCTCTGGGCTTCCCAGTTCAAAAGAGACATGGGCACACTGGAGAGCATCTTGTTAAGGGACACAAAATGATGAAGGGACTGGCACATCTCTCCTGTAACAAAAGGCAGAGAGCTGAGTTTAGCACAGGGGAGGCTCAGGGGGTGTCTCATGAATATGCCTGGAGGGAGGGTACAAAGAGGATGGAGCCAAACTCTTCTCAGTGGTGTCCTCAGGCAGGACCAGAGGCAGTGGGCACAGACTAATACACAAAAGGTTCTGTCTGCACATCAGAAAACTTTTTCACTGTGAGGGTGACCAAGCCCTGGCTGTCCAGGGAGGTTGTGGGGTCTCCATCCTTGGAGATATTCAAAAGTAATCTGGTCACTGTTCTGGGAAACTGGTTGTAGGTTGTCCTGCTTGAGCAGGAGAATTGGGCCAGATGATCTTCAGAGACTCCTTACAACCTCAGCCATCCTGTGATTCAGAGATTCTGTCATTCTATATCACAGTTTTTGTGCAAAATGACCTTTCTCTTGGAAAGTATAGTAAGCAAATTTGGGTTATATGGAATACCTCCTTAAAAAAAAGGCACCTACAATTAAAGAGAAATATTCAGAGAAAGGACATTAGAAGTTGCCCTTAAGCAATAAAACTTTTTGCAGGAATGTGTGTAGAGAGATCGCATCAAATATTCCAGTCCAAATATTTTTGTACTTTGCTTATGCTAAGAAATACAGCATGTTCCCTTCCACAGGAAAAATATTTTCAATTTAAAATCTGTGAAGTCATATATTGAATTTCTCATTTGGGTGGATGGATGGGTAGCAAGAAGATAGTGAGGGAGTGATGGGCTAGAGATGCAAAGTACCTGCTAAATGTTTTTTTTCTTTGTCTTCATATTCTGATAGTTACTTGCAGACTGTGGTATTAGCTGTATGTGAACAGGTACCTTTTGGAAACAGTTACAGATTATGGGAATATTAGTTTATTTTTATAAATGAAACTCATAAGGAGAACATGGATATAGCAAATTTGTATGTCCTAGCTCACTGATGAGAAAAGCATAACTGTCTACTAAGTGTATCTGTTGATACAGGAGATTCATGCAGTACAAGGGATTTGAGAACCTAAGCAGAGAAAAATTGTAGATATTAGTCTGAAACTCTCTGTTTTAAGTTAGCTATACTACCCTAGTATGAAACTGTAGCTAAAATTACCCTCAAGTAACAGAATAGCAGAGAAACTCTGAAACTCGGACTAGGGTAGTCACAAGTTTATGTAAATCCAAAAGAGTTCCTGCATGTGTACCAGCAATAAACTGAGGTTTGGGAATTGAATTAGAAAAGCTGAAATCCAATATTCAGTGAAAATTTGCTATTGAGAAAATGTGTGCAACCAAAAAAAAAAAAAATCTGCTGGTCCTCCTCTTGCAGTGCTGATGGTGAAAATCCCCTCTCTCCCACTCTTCCATCCCAGATACTGTCAGCTGTCAACTTCATTCAGGAAAAGAAATTTGCAGCACTTTGTTAGAGTGCTTGAATTACTGATGAATTGTTTGTTGTATGGCATATTAGTTCAAAACCAGACTGTATTGTAATATTCACAGTTTTGATATATATACTTCGTGTATATTAGAAGTTCAATATTGTTCAAGGGGAAAAAAGAAAAAGAGAAGAGATATAATTAATTCAGATAATTTCAGAGGATAGCTAAATGAAATACCACAGGAGCAGTAGGAGACTGATTTTTTCAGCTGCTTGGTGGTAGAGCTGGTAGGAGAAACTTGAATGCTGTGGGTCCTCCTACTACAATATCTCTGCTGGGCTGTTTTGTTGCACGAAAACAAAGCTATACAGGAGGTAAGAATGCTTTTACATGTCAAGACCATAGCAGATTTAATCTAACATACATTATTTTAAAAGATATTAAAACTTGTCTCTTTCCAAATCTCTAAAGTTGCAAAACTTTAAATGATCAGTCAAGCTGCACTAAAAATTATGAATAATAACTATCACTCATACTGAGAATAACTGAAACCAGACATTGGAGAGGGCTTTTTAGGCACTAGTGGTGTCTCAGAAATATGTTTGGAAAATAGTTTAAAAGTCAATTATTTAAGTAGATTTAATACAAATATATATATATATATATCATACTCTGTTTCTAATTAAAAAGGACACTTGCATAAAGAGATCTTTGGTCTCTAGCTTTTGCTCTTCACATTTCCATAACCAGCCACAAGCATTGAGTTTGTTTTATGTGAAGATGAGGCTTAAATACAAAAGAAGGGAGGATCAGAAAACATGAAACATACATATGCATGATAGGACCCTGAGTGGCAGGTAGCACAAGCACCTGAAGTTGCTTAACAGAAGGCCTATCGTCTTTAACAAGATATTGTCCCTTAGCTTGATTATCTTGCAAAAAAAAGAACAAACCATTTTCATTTAACCTGCTGGACCTATTTTCACCATTCATCTGATGTCCCTAGTTTCTTTTTATCCTTTCTTTCTCTCTCCCTCTTTAATCTCAAATGTAGCATAATTCTAATTTCCCTTACAAAATGCAGAAGATATTCTTGCAGCCCTGAAGGCACGTGGCTAGCCATAAAAGACCACAGAAAATGCTTGTGTTAAAAAAGGACTTGGAAGAAAACTGGCTCCATTCCACATTAAATTTACATAATAGAGCCTAAAAGAGGGAAACACCTTCTCCAGGTGAAATAGATATATGCAGCGATGAGATAATATTTCTTTGAGGGGCAATTCCTTTTTATGTATTTTGCAGTAAGAGAGTATATTTTCTAATATTTTTATTTCAGGCTTTCACACTTTGTTTTACGAAGCAATTATCCCTTGGGGGAAAGTTAGCTAGTTCCTCACTGATGGCAATTCAATGAAATCACTTTGAGTAAAAGGTGAACATTTGTTAGCAACGTGGAAGAACTTATGTGACACTTCCATATGATGGCATTTACACCTACTAAATCCTTCTTGTGATGCCAGTTTGTGGCACATAAAATGAAGCTCCACCTGCTGCAGCTGGATTCATGTCTAACTTTTTGGAACAGACTGGATTTCCACAAATGTGGCTGACAAACAAAGCATAAACTATGTTCTATTACTCAATTTGCACCATAATGGATGTATTTAAGCTTCTTCCTTGGCCTGTGTCTGTTTGAGTCACTCAGATGGATAAAGGGTTTTGTCAAAACACACCTGATTGACAAAGCCAGCAGTAGTGTAAAACTAAGGATGTGCCCACATAAACAGGTGTAGGTGGATGAAAAAGCATATTAACTCTCTAAGTTGTATTACCAGGGTGTACTTTATAAATAAGTGTAACATGACTATGCTTTTAGCACAAGCAAAATCCCATCCTAGCATTACCCAATTAGCTAGAGATGGCTACTTAGAGGAAAGTTGAAATTCTATCTTACTTCAACCATACAGTAAGGCAAAGATGTGTACACAAGGGTAAGCAGTTAAAACTTGGTGTGAAGATGTTCTTGAAAGCTGAGGACAGGGCTGTATGAGATGGAAAAAGTTAAACTGGTTTTGGAGGAAGCTGTGTGTATGGGGTGGCGAGGCGCGTGCCTAGGAAACTACAGAAGGGGAAATTACAGTGATCCAAACAGAAGCTAATGGAGAGAGCCCTGAGCCTTTTTGCTTTGAGATGGTGGAAAACAACCAGAACTTCACCGGGAAAGAAGAATAGCAAGATGAGGAAATGGCTGGATTTATGACAGAATGAGAAAAGTGTTTAGTCAGGAATGAGGTTATAACTGTTGTCACAGCAGAAAGGTTGTCTGCAGGAGAGTGGCAAGCAGTAAGACAGAGATTAGTTTCATGGCACTCAAGCTCAGAGATTTTGGAGGCAGGATGAAATGATGATTCAGTTTGAGAAAAGGAGCTCCAGGTTGAAGGAGGTGATTTATGAGTACTCAGCAGAGGGGTATAGAAAATTAAAGAATATGAGAAAAAACTTGCATGCCTGTTCTCTGTGTTACAAAGAACTTGGGATAACACTGTAAGCCCTTATGGTAACAAAGCCCTGCCCTGTCCTAGTGCCAAAAGTTGGCATAAGTTTCATTTCAGCTGCACGTGGGATGATTTGGGGTCCTCTCCTCATTGAAGAACACAATATACCATCATATTTTGTAAAAAAAAAAATAAAAAAGATTTTATTTCTGAAATGGATCAAATCCTTTGCAGAGAAGTGAACAAAAATAAAGGTTATACAATTCTAATTTGTTTTACAGAAAGTGTAATCTAGAGAAAGTAAGAAAGTAGCATTGTGTTTTACAACACCTTCTAAGCACAATCCTGGTAGCAGACTGTGAGCTCAGACACAATATTAGTATTGAAAGAGGTGAAGATTTTACCTTATTCAATATCAAAGTCTAACTGAAATAAAATGTCAGTTTCATTCCTTGTTGGTTGCACTTGTATTCACCTTTCAATCAAAGACACAGATAAAAATGCACAAAATGTTCTCTATGCTCCCATGCTTTTATGATAATGCAGATATATACTAGATGAGTAGATCTGCCACTGTATTTGACTTTACTCAAAATAGAGAAATTCAAATTGTCACTTATTTACTGTGTCTCTAAAACAGCTATTCCCTAGTTCCAAGTGTTTGCATAGTCACCATTACAAAATGAGCAATTTGAGTGGAATTTATAGCAGTCCTACAAAACACTTTCATTTGGGGGAATTTGCCTTGTTTCAGATATGAAAAGGATCCTTCAAAAACCACTAAACCCATTTTGGACAGCTCTGTTTGGATTCCTGAGTGCTTTACCAAAGGACTCAGTTCAGCTGGAGGGTGGCACAGTGTCGTGCCCAAAAATAAGCAAAGACCTGGTCGTAAATGTCACCCAAGACAATGATAATGACAAACAATTCTCACAGCTCCCTGTCATGCAAGCAGTGTTTACACTCGCAGCACTGAGGATTGTTCTTGGCCCAAGAAGATGCATGGCATGACCCACTATGCTGTGAGATAGTCAATGGGATCCAGTACATTGTGAGCTGGAGAGAAGCACATAACCATCCTGCTACCCTACTCACGAGACCAGCACTCTGCCCAGGAGAAGAGTACTCCCCTCAGGAATGTGTCAGTGCTGGCTGTCTTCTGCACTGACTTTCACGAACCCTGGGAGCACAAGTTCTTAAGGGGTTAAAGCAATTAAAATGTGCTGTCTGCTCCTTATGGAGTGAGAGGAAAGAAACTCATCAGGTTACAAAGAGACCAAAAAAAGAGACACATCTGTTCCTGTCGTCATCAGCTTATGGGATGAGCAGCTGGAGGATTCCTGGCTCATAGTTTGGATTGCTAACGCAGGGGGATCAGCACATGGGAATTAATGTGATAGAAAGCTGAAGGGGAATCCTGCATTATATAAGCACCAGGGAAAAATCTAGTCACATTTATACTCATTATTTTCAACAATCATGCAAATAGCTGATAACATCAGATGAGGCCTCATGGACGTTTCTTGAGTAAGTACAAAGAGATAAATGGACTTAGATCAGGAGTTAATTTAGCCCAGAATATTACCATGTGGTGAGCAAAAAGAATATGGTCCTCCTAGAATGAACTTAGAAGACAGTCATTTATGGGCAAAAAATAAGGATGTGCACTATGTGGACTTTTAAAGAAGTTGAAGTTAGGATGGAAAATTATAATTGAGGACCAAAGAAAAAGTAATGTACTTTATTGTGATGTGAATTATAACTGGCATAAAGACACACAACAGGGACATTAAGCTTGTAATCTGCAGACTCTTTTCAAAATAGAATGTGCTATAAATTAACAACTGTTATGTGTAGGTGTCCCAAACCTAGAAAGGGTTAGGCATGCTGTTTAATTTCTTTTCTTAAAAATCACAGAATAGTTATGGTTGGAAAGGACCTTTGGACATCATTTAGTCCAACCCTCTCTGCAAAGGCAGGGTCACCTGAAGCAGATGACACAGGAACATGTCCAGGTGGGTTTTGAACATCTTCAGAGAGGGAGACTCCATAACCTCCCTGGACAACCTGTTCCAGTGCTCTACCACCCTCCATGTAAAGAAGTTCTTCCTCATGTTGAGGTGCAACTTCTTATGTTTTAGTTTATGGCCATTACTTCTTGATGTGTGTAAAAGTGCTCTGGTTTGTTGAAATTAAAACCTTTTCAGATATGTATCTATTATGACAAAATTTTTATAGTTTGAGAATGGAATTTCCTCTGAAGAGAGCTGATATCCTGGTAACATCCAGGCTATATTTCAAGAGAGTCTATCAGAGACTTACATTCAAACTTCCACTCTTCCACTGCTGTTTATAAAAACTCTCCTTTTCATGTTTACGAGAAAAACTGTTTCTGACACCTCATCCTTTTCACAAAACACCAGAATATTTTTTTAACACAAACTGAAAATACTTGGAAGTGACATTCATTTATTCCTGGTGATGCATTAGCAACATCAAAAAATGAGACAATTATTAGCTGCATTTCTCTTGCTAGTCCAAAAATTTTCAGAAAGATGATTGTTTGCCACTTACAACTTGAAACGAATTCTTGTTGTATTTTGGAGTAGCTGAAGATAACAGGTGGTACCTCGGCAAGAGCTGTTTGGTGACCTTTGGGAAAGGACAGGGAGGAATTGCAGGAGCAGAGATCCAACACTCAGGTCTCCTCTTAGCCTTCCTTTTATTTGACAGTGTGTATTCACGGACTTCTCCATGGACACCCCCTTGTTGCGGGGGAGAAGCTTGCATGCCCTTATGAGGTTGTGAGGTGTGCTGACAGTGGTACATGCCTCCAGTAGGGTCTCCCATGCTAGTCAGGTCTCAACTGAAGGGTTAGACAAAGTGTGTCCATGGGCAGGATGGGCTCTCTAGCTCCCCAGCAACCATCCTTGGAGAAGGACAACTCTAACTCCAAACCCAGGCAGATGGAGCTCGCTTAGCCCTGTAAGACCATCCATCTGAGAGAAGGACACTATAACCAAACCTACATCCTGAGGACTTCGTTGTCACTGCCCAAGCTTGCTTGGCCCTGGCAGATGAACCTTAGGAGTAAAGGGTGGGGCAAGTTCTGCACATGCTGCGCCTCACCTAAAAAATCCATTGCACACCCACATTTGCAAAGCCCTGTAGTGACAGGCAAGGGATGAAACGGCAGGTGATAAGGTGCACTGGAAGCCACAGCCCCAACCCTGCATGCAGGTGGTTCAGAACATTGGTACACACCATCCATAACACTGCTGCTTTCTTTGAGAACACACGCAGGATCAGTCCCTAGAAGAAAAGACATCACAGAAAGAACCTTGCCTCGCCAATACCGCCCTTGGAGACTTTCCACTGTACCTTTTGCAGACGGACTTGCCTATCTTGCATTGGTCTTTTTAGCCATCAGTGCACTTGCAGCAAGCATGGGTAGAGCCCTTCCCAAATCTTTGTTTGTGAAGCCTAGCCATGATGATGGTGTATTCACAGAGCACAAATAACAAATAGAACAGATTCGACTTTATAACACACCTTTCAGATTTTCCCGAGTATTTTCTTAGAGTCATGGGCTGTGGTTTTCTAGATTTGTGCTGTAGCACGGAGCTTTCTGGGCATAGCACCCCTGTTGAAACCTCATGGACGTTGGCACAAGTGGTGTGTTTATTGATGTGCCTTATTCTTGATGCTCCTGTGCTGCACCACCATCCCACACAGAACACTTCTCAGTTTCTGTTCAGCAGCTCCTCTGAGCTCTCCAATGACATCAAGATCCACAACTGGTGGGTCTTAGTCCCTCTTCCTGCATGTGAATTCTATGCAGACTCCATGCAGGCCATTGCCAAGCCTCTCTCCAAACATCACCTGGTCTGACACGAGCTGCCAACAGCTTTTTCTGCATTATTGTTTTCCAACTTTTTTTTTGCTTATTGTGGTTTCATCATCTCCAAGTTCCCCAGGTTTTGTTGCAAAATTGTCATCTGATAGAGTCAAAAGGGTAGGGAAAGGAAAAATGTCAATCATGTATGTTTTTCCTCTAACAACAAAACCTGTCATGCTACCATGAAAGAGAAGCTTGTAATCTGTTTCACATACTCATGTTGACTGTTGTTTAACTCCTTGCTATTTTCTATTTGTTTACAAAGAAATTAATTGATGAATAGTATCACCATATTTCTAAAAATTGGCATTAATCTGATTTGTCTGTGAAACTTTTCAGTTCTTGTTTGTTTTGAGTTTTTTTCCTGGTTTAGAGCTAAGTCCTAGTTTTTTTCTTTCCTATTGAGATGCAGTAACTGATCTGCTCTCCTATGGATTTCTAAAAGTAGAATGAATTATAGTAAGGGTATCACAGACTCAGTCTTCCAGCTTAGCTTTTAAATGTCAGGACAATACACAAAATTAACTCAACTTGTTTAAAAGAAATTCAGTACTTGTATAATTTTCATTCCTTGGTTCCTCTGATTGGAACATAATCCAAATACAGCTAAATAGGCCAGTTTTGAATAACGTTTCCTTTGCCTTTCCTTTGGTGAACAGCCCTGCTATTTTGCCCTACAAACTCAACAACCAAGAGAAATAAAGAGCCTAAGGAGAGTTTGTTCAATACAGCATCATTTTAGCCTTAACAATAAAGGGTAGCTACTGCCACAATGCAATGTCTTCATCCTGTAAAAGATCTCAAGTAATTGGATTTTTTTATTGAAAGCAATTTGGCCCTCTACTGTAACATTTCTAGGTAAATAACTTCCATGCAGCAAATAGAGTCAATTAGGTTGAAGTAACACTTTCCCACCAGAGTGCAAAATGGCAGTGCTCTGTTGCATGCTGTTGACAAATAAAAAGACACTCACAGACTCTCTGCATACAAAGTTAAAATACAATATTGTACTGCTGGGAAAAATTGTGCCTTTTCAAGTATGTGCTGCCACTTCAGCAGTGTTTGTTCAGAAGTCATTACTAACCTTTGGCATCTAATCTGGGCTACTGAACACTTGCCACTAAGGTTGCATTAATATCTGAGCAATGGCAGAACAAAAAAAAAGTCAAGGAGTCATGGTTATGAAATGGAAAAGCCAGCCAATATCTATGATAGTCATCAGCAAAATCAGTAGCATATTTCAGAAATGTATGAAAAATAACTGTGTTAGTGCTATGCTGCAAGGAGCAATTTTATGCTACTACCTTGCAGTCAAATTAATCCTTGTACCAAAGTAATTTCCACCTGTGTTTTTAACTTCTAGCTCAACCTTTCATTTGACAAAATGTTTTGTTTGTCAAGAGAGAGATGGGATAGAGGAATCAAATCTGTTATAACAGAAAAAAGTCAACATTTTTCTTGATGGAGGACTGATCTGTACAAACAGAGATGTCTACATTGTAGGCCACTAATCTGACATCACTGTGAAGGTTTTCCAATAGAGTCTGTGGAAAAAGATGGTCAATTATGCTGCAGGATCCATCCAACGTATTTCAGATCCCCTACCTTTAGCTGAGAGATGAGACTTGCAGCATGTTTTTCGCTCTCTGTAGACCATGAAGAAGTCCAGCTAACTAGCTCAGAGGTGAGTGCCCACAGGGTAGATATTTCTGTTAAGAAGAATAAACATTTCCATAAGTCCGACAATTTTCAGACCACTTACAAATAAGAGGGAAATATTTCCAAAAAAGCATCTGGAACCTCTTCCCAGAACAGCTTTGAAATGCACAAAGTAAATCACACTGCTAAAAAGATGGTTTGTTTTGTTTTTCACTTTCATTTCCTTGTTTGCTTACCTTTGATAGCTAACCATTTGCCATTCAAGCTGGACTACAGAGAGCCCCTTTCTCTGTTCAGTTCACATTGAGGGTGATGGTCTGTCTGAGTCAACTCAGCCCACCCAGTCTGCATAAGGTGCTTTTTTTTGTTGTACTGGCTAAGGGAGGTGTGGGGAGAGTAGAGCCTCAGCAAAGCAGGTGTCACCCTTCCTGTACAGGAAGGCAGCCCAAGGATGGTGTAGCCAGAGCTGTCAGTGGCACAAAAGAGAGAGACCTGCCAGCCCCTCAGTGACATTTGACCGTGGGGGTCACGTCCCTGAGGTGAAGACAGAAATTCAGGTGTGTTTCCTCCAGCAGGAAAGTAGATCTGGTATTCTCTCCCTGCTGTGCCATTGAAATGAGGGTTGTTTTCCTTTCTATCCAAAAGGCTGAAGTTACTCTATTGCCTGGGAGAATTTTTGGGTCTTCCTTTTGTGCCCATTAATATCTTTTCACATTTTGAAGCTATAGTCCCACAGTTCAAGAAGAGGCTAGATGCAAATCCTTCAGGTCTGGATTTTGGTTAAAAATGAAGGTAAATCCATACAGTAAATTACGAGTTTACATCCTGAATTTGTCACTGAAGAAAATCTAACAAGCTATATCTGTGTTTTCGCTGCATCTGAACCAGAAAATCTGTCCCCGTGGTTTACCTCCCCCATCCTCGGGTAAAGGCCAGGAAATGAATTAGAATTATTCACACTCCTCAAGTTCTAACCCTTTTTTTTAACCTGTTTTCCATAAGGAAAGATTATGAGTTAATTTTTATCTATCTGAAGACACTCAGAGGATGCAAAGCACCACAGCAGCACTTGCATCTTCAGATAGCCATGGAAACAGAAGGCTGGAGCAGGCTAGAAATGTTCCAGGGTAACAACCAAGTTCTTTGATTTCACTTTCTGCACTTGTTTTCTTGGGTTCAGGAACAGATTCTGGCTGGATCTTTAAGCTTCAGGAATTGTGCGTTTATGAACTGAGAGAAAAGTGATAAAAATATATATAGAATCTCTATTCCAGGTAGTGAAAAAGGTAACAGCAATTCCTTTACTAAGCATAAGAATGATCCCAAATACTCCTTTTTATGTGACTTGTTGATATTTATGCAATTTGATGATGCTCAGATATTATAGTAAGAGAAACAGTTCATTGCAAAACAGCATTGGTATTATCTAAGGTATATCTACATGTCTCAGTTCAAGCTCTGTCTCCCTTTTATATGAACAATATGTAACTATGTTTTTGTTCAAGCAACATCCCACACAGCAGCATTCTGACTTCCAGTGATGAATTTTTCTTTGTTTTAATTTTATTTTTAAAATTTTAATTTTTTTTCACAGTCATCATCGCCTTAGCACTTGACACCTTATTGACATTTGTGTCATTGATGCTTGTCATATAGTGTCATATATTTACTTAAAAATTGAATAACATTAAAGGTCTTACAAATACCTGTCCATAAAAATTGAATTATTGAAAATTGTGTTGAGAATTTCGTAACTATGATACAAACAGGCTAGGTAGATTGTTACTATACCTCTTGGAAATTTGACTAATAGGAAAAATAAATATGACTTACATCTCAAAGATTTTTTACAAACTCCAGAATGAGTATAAGTGTATTTTCTGGCCTCATATGTAAAATGACTAAAAGGTCATGACTCTAATTTTCTCCTAGTATATAGACAAATAATGACAATTGCCTTAGTAATCTGGCATTGTGATTAATGATTTTCACCTACTAATCTCATTTTGTCCACATTTTATTTGTTCTGTCTCACTCTCGAGACCAGGACCTAAAAGAGCACCTGGTGGTCCCTACCTGCTGTGCTGGTGGGGGCACACCTGATGAGAGGCAGGAAATGTTGGGCAGCCCAAGGTGCAAACCAGCCCACAGGTGCTGGGGCTGGTGTGCCCTCCTGACTTCCCTGGGGATCTGCCATTTCCACAAGGAGAGGTGTCCCATGCAGGATGCTGTGCTGGCAAGCCTTGTCCCTTCTGTTGGGTGCCAAGGTCACAGTTATTTTTTATGAGGCTTCAGTCCTACAGTGATGTCTTTGGCTCCTTCTGCTTTTCACCCTGGGGTTTTTTTAACATAGTGTAAGCCTGTTTACACCTGGGATCTAGAATGGATCCACAGAGAAATAGGAAAAATGCAGCAAGCTTGAATTTTTCAGATGTGGAAACCCCCACACAACAAGGAGCATTCACTGCCAGGGCCACTGCACTGGCTGCTATGATACAGAGTGGGTCTGCATTTGTTTGCTTCCCAGGGATGCAACAGTTGCATGGAAAAAGGACAGGCTTGTGCACATTTTCTCCTGACATGCACATTGAGAGAAAGCTATTAAATTATTTCAAGCCCAAAACATAAGGAGAAAGGTAGCCTAATTCTGTGTTTAAAGCTCTGGTGACATTTTTCAAGGCTGAGAACATAAAGCTCTGGTTTTTTTCAGTTTACTCTGAAACTTCTGAGAAGCTGCGAATATTGGCTAATATTTCTTGAATATATATTGGGTATAATTCCATGCATTTTATTCTTGAAGGGACTGAAAATCCTCTGTGGCTATGGAGAGAGAAACAGTGGTGAGGTTTTGAACTATTTGTCCATTTTTTCTGAAGTGTGTATCTCCCTCAATGCATGGGCCAATTCTTCTGCCATGGCTGCAGATATGAATCTTATTGGAGCTAGACTGGTGTATAAAAGCGGCAACAAGTGAGAAGAAATAAAACCTGTTCACTGGAGCTGAAATTGAGTCTCTTTCTTTCTCCTTATTCTATATTCGTAATCTCAATTCTTAAATTCAGTGTAACAGAGTACATTACAGAAGGGTCAGAAAAAGATATTTTATGATCTTCAAGTGGTAAGTAATGAAATAGGGAAAATTACACCTAGAAAAGAGACTCTCAAGCTGGAACAGGCAGTTCTTCATTCCCTTTTCAATTGTCATCTCATTTCATAACTTGGACATCAATTTATAAAATTCATAGTAGTGTTTTAGTATAGATTGCAAGATCATTTAAAAAAAATTAAAGCATATAGGGAACTCTAGAAGTAGAACACATTCCCAGTATGAAAAGAAGAGACCTTGTACCTTATAAGATCTCTATCTGCATGTAGGCAGTTGCTATGCTGAGTTCTTCTCTGTGGAGCAGAGCCAGGGCTGGTGATGCTGGGAGGCCTCGTGGAACGCACGACAGAGGAAAAAGGCCATGCTCAGCCCCATGACTCAGCTCATCTTCCTGTTCTAAGTGTCCTCTTGTTATAGTCATACTGTTTAATTTTTTATTATTCATTGCAAGAGACATCTGAGATTGCCAAAAGAAATAAAATAAGTAGATTTTTGATCAAAGAAATCATATAAAGTTTAAAAATATTAGGAATAACAGCAGTTTATTAATAACAGACAATGAGAATTCCAGGTCTCTCTGAGAGAATAAATATTACCCACTATACATTTTCATTGCTCAAGCCATAAAATCAGGATAATTTCATAACACTTCAGATAGTAAATATTAGTCTTTTCCTCAGGAAATATTAAGTAGCACTCTAAAAATAATAAAGGCAGTTAAAAAAAAGTCACATAACCCAAGCAAATTGTGCTTAACTTCACCATGTTGTCTCTGGAGGTTTTGCCACAGCAAGTCTCCTTGCCTTATCAGCTTCTTTCCTGCTTAGATAAGGAGCTCTCTGGGTGAGTGTCTTGTCATTCCCACCTGATCACATGATATTAGATAGAACCAAGGTGCATTGACCTCTGAGCAACGTGGACATTTGCTCAGAACCCCTTGCTGAGGCTCCAGCACAGGGGCTTTGCATACAGCTCATGTCCCAGAGCTCACTCTGCAGCTGCATCAGAGGGGTGTGCTCGGTGCTAGGTGGTGGGTTTGTTTAGTGAGGCAGTCCTGGAGAGTATAGGAGCTGACATCTCTGGGCAAACACCATTTGGCATGAGTTGAGGAGCACCAGAAATGCATTGCAGGGTCTAGGCACTGGTTAAATATGAAAGAGGCGACGTACAGACCTGGGTAAGATGTGCAAAAATTACAGCATTCAGTAACAGATGGTCACTTGAAAGATACATAAAGCCTCCCCCAGCCTTGAGAAGAGAATTTGAAATGCACTTATTCAGCTTGGATGACAAGAAATTCATGGTTCCAGCAGGTTAAGACTTCAGTTTCTGGGAAGAGTCTGGCTCCTTCTTGTCCCTACTAAGAAATAGTACTAAGCAGCAGATAAGTTAACCTGTCACGTACCTTGTGATATTCCTGATTTCAACTGACTCCTTTGAATCTTTCCTCTCCCATGCCTATTACAGTTCCTCTCTACTCTTCAGGGAGCAGTTTTATGTTCCCTCCAGGTCCTAGGTAAACGTTCTGAATTTTCAGTCTGTATCATACTCTCCAGAAATGTTCCTGCAGAGTAAGAATTTTCTTGGTTGTGTGGATGGGCAGAAAGGTTTGTATATTAGAAAGGTTTGAAATATGACCTAAAAGTTTGATTCTCTGTCCCAGATCTGGCCTGTCTTCCTGCATCCAGTTTTGGATTTTCCACTGCCAATCCAAACTCAGTAACCTAAAAGTAAATTTCTTAGCAACCTTCCTAACTCCTCTTCATTGCTGCTCTCTATCTTGCTTTTGGCAATTCTATTATCTTGCCTGTCACTTGCTCTTGTTACCTGGGTGTTACCTGAATTCTCTCAGTTCTCACATCAAGACTGTGCAAGACTCTTGCACACAATGTGTCAAGGATACAGCCTTTCTTATTCAACCATACAACTGAAATTCTTGTACTGGGTCTAAACTATCACCTTGCATCTCAAGCTAAAGCACCCTTTCTAACTCTCATGCATTTGATTCATGCTATACATCTGAATTTCCCAACCTGCCACAATAACAATAGCAACCTTGTCTTTGTAAACACACATTAATCCTCCAGTGTACCAACATCTGCTTTCTTCTTGGGGTCTCCTTCTGTGATACCCATCCTCTGCAAAAGTAAGCACTCTTCTTTGGCCCAAATACCAGCTTCTCATCAGTATTCTACATTTTCAAACAAATATTTTACTTTTTTTTTTCCAATTCTAATGCTTGGAAAGAACTACCCTGCAAAAGCACTTTGTTATTTCCCTTCAGATCTTGCTTCAACATTTTCCTTGGCTGCAACACCTACCAAAAAAAAAAAAAAGACAAGTACACCACTTTCATGCTTGTACCACTGCAATGCTGATTAATATTATGTCCTGAAGTCCTTCTGCACCTCTGTGGACCTGCATTCATTTGATCTCTCAAATGTGTGGGGTAGGAATTATGGCATTATTCTGTGTTTGGTACTGCAATGTGTGCTCAGAAAGTAATTGACCCTCGTGTCAGCATCTTACCAATGCAATTCTAAAAAGGGCACTTTCAGTCCATCCCCCATCTTCAGGGTTTTTGTAGAAATTAATAGCTGAACAAGACAACTACCAAAACAAGATTTTAAAATGGAGTTCTATAGTGCTACCTCATATTGTGTTAGAGAACAAGACTTGTTATTCAATTAATTTTCCTACTGTGAAGTAAGGTAGGGGCACCTAGGCCAGCACTAGAACTGAATTCTACGATCAGTCTTAAAAGCTTCCTACAATAGCACCTACCCAAACGAGGATATTCTAAAAAACAATGCTGAATTATTGCCTCTTCATTTCTATTAATATAAAATTTGATTCTCTCTTACTGCAAAATTAAGCCAACAGCAACTTTTCCTGTCTCCTTCTATTGGCAAAACAATTCATCTAATTGTGCTTTTTGCAAAGGGTTTCTTTTTTTATTTGAAACTGGTCTTTTTTCTCACTAGAAACAATATATTTTTTTCCCACTCTTGCTTTATAGGTTATATTCAGCTGTTCGCTAGTCTTTATTGTTTTTTTCTTCCAGGCCATTTTGTCCTTTTGCTGAACTTGCTGTCTAGAGCAGAACTTAGTGGTTCGTCACTGACCTAACCAGTATCAAGCAAATAAGTAAATGAAAACAAATATTTCCTGTAATAACTTATATATTATTACATCTGAGAATGTTATCAGCCATTTTTAAGGCAAGATCATGTTGCTAATTTATATTCAGCTCACAATATACAATGCCCCCAGGACCTTTTCTGGCAGAGTTGCTGCTTCACCAGTTATTCTTCATTTTGTATTTGTGTATTTGATTTCTCCTTGCTAAGTGTATCACTTTGCACTTGTCTTTATTGAATTTCATCTTATTGATTTCAGGTCCTTCAATTTATCATGATCATTTTGAATTCTAATCATGTCCTTTGTGGTGCTTACAACCCCTGCTAGCTTGGTAGCATGCTCAGCTTTTATAAGCACACAGTCTACTTTATTATGCAGACTGCCATTGAGAATATTTCCTAGGCTCATATTCAGGACTGACCCCACTGGAAATGCCCTCCTGTACTGTCAGTGGAACATATGTAACACCTCTTTCAGGAGGGCTTTTTAACTAGTCCTGTATCCATTTTAAACCACTATTATCTTGATTATATTTTCCAATATTTTATGAAAATATTCTGTGAGATGCTCAAGAAGCTTTAACAACTTCAATACTACATTTGTGCTTTGGTTTGGCCTGTTATCCCATCAAGGAAGGAAATTAGACCAGTCTGAAGTTGCTTGCCCTCATGGAGCCTTCTAGCTCTTTCCTACCATCTTATTATCCTTTAAAAGGGCTTTACAGAAGGACATTTCAAGAGTATGCTTGCATTCAGACATATGTGTGCAAATCTTTTGGGTGTGAGGGTGTCAGCTCTGGCTTCAGCCAGGCAGTACTATGCCATGTCAACAAGTGAGGCAGCAGCCCAGAGGGTTTGGCACTGCCAACCCCACACTGAAATTGTCCCAGCCTTGGCAGCCCTTTGGAAGGGCACCACAGGACCAAAAATGACTATTGCAAACAAACCAGTCTGAGCAAATCACAACTCACCTTTGCAGCACCAGAAATGCCACAAAGATTACAGGGTGGTGAAGCCTGTGGCTGCCACACTCAGTATCCTGCTGTGCCAAGATGTGTCCCAGGAATGACATTCCTGCAGCACTGCGCTTGGGCTGTTACTAGATTGTGACACAGGTGTACCCACAGAACCACAGCGCTGACCTTGCTGCAGAAACAGAGATGCTTTTTGGGCCACTGATTGTGACTCAGTTTACTTTTTCTGTAGGTATCAGGCTGCCTACTTCAGGTAGTGACATGCAAGATGGGATGGAGACAGGGTTTGTCTTATTCATCACACCTTTATAGCCGTTATTCTCCCAGCCCTGGTATGGGTGATATGCCTGATACACTTGCCTGATCCTTCGAGACCTTATGGCTCAGTGAGGGAACCCAGCCTGCAATGGCAAAGATCGGATTGCAAAGGCAAACATCTATCTCATTTCTGTAGCTAACATGTTTTGATACTGCATATATCCACAAACAAAGAGGCCTTTGATTCTTTGTAGGGGACAGTTTAGTAGAGCTTCTGCTGAAAAGGTACTGGGACAGCTTTTGAGCAAGGGCCTAAAAACTCTGCCTACCTTCCAGAAAAAAGTAAAAAACACATATGTGTAGCGTATAATCAGGTGTAAAAAAAATAACTGGCAAAGTCCCTTTGCATGTGAAGCAAAGTTTCAGAAAACCCCCCCAAGCTTCCCAGTTTAACTAAATGAATTGGAAAAAAATTAAGGAAAGATCAGGAAATAATCAGAAGCTGTACTCTGTTGCAGCCTGTTGGGAAGAGTGAAAGAGTAATTAAGCTATTAGACAGATTATCTGACAAGAACATAAAAAATTTAAAGAAGTTATAGTGGAATTAATGCATTTATTCTGCGTAAAATCCAGCTTTGTGAGAGGGTTAAGAGAGAATGTTCAGTTTCTTGATTAGATGCAAAATAGAAAGAATCCAGACATTAAACTGAGTTTTAAGAGTTATAAATAAATATTTTGCCATTAAAACTAAGCACTTCTAAGGACATACATAGTCACATTGTAATGCATTTTCTTCTAAAGAGGGATGGAAAATTAAGCAAAGATAAGTAGAAGGAAACTCCTTACATTTTATGGAGCCACAGAACTGGCCACAAGAAAACCCTCAAGCAGATTCACAAGAAATAGTCCTGTCAGGGCCTGGTAGGTCATCCAGAGCATCCCCTGCCTCAGGGCAGGATCTCTGTCAAAACCTGTTCTGAGAGAACTTAGTCTGACCTCTTTCCCAAAACCTCCCATCATGGGGTCTCTATGGGATCCCCCAGCAATCAAACACTCTGCTTCACCAACTCTAATGTTGTAGATGTTTTCCTCAGGAAGAGACAAAACTTTCCTTTCTGTAATTTCAACCCACTACTTTCAGTCCCAACCCCAGCAGGCAAGAAGAGCAATTTGGGCTGGATACAGCTGCCAGCCTCTATAGTAGCTGTCAGCACTGTGCTTTTCACCGGCACACTGTCAGGAGGAATGCTGAGCATGGAGTAGGCATAAAACATCATCACAGGGGCACAAAGCTCTGCAGATTGGTGAAAAACACTGCAGAACCTCCTATTCTGGATCACCACAGGCCCAACAGCTGAAGCTAATTTGGTGACATGGGAACAAAATCTCCTTTATTCTGGTCAAAATGAGAGACACTACAGTACAGGGGTAGACTGACCTTTTTTTTCTTGTGGGACATGATGTTGTGATGAAAACTCATTTTTCAATGTCTTATCATTTATCCTTCCTCTTGTTATTTCACCATGGCAACATTTTGGTCCCATTACTGAGCATACAATTAAGACTTCAAATTTCTAATTTCAGACTGCAGATGTACTGATGGATATGAAGCACCCACGCCTGAGATGTATTATACGTGCTACACAGGCAGATCCTCTGCAGCAGAAATGTATGCCTGCTTCTTCACCAATTGCACTGCCATGGTAATGTTTTCCTCAAGCCATGGATCAAACAGAAGAGAAGTGGGAGACAGTAAGGCAAGGAAGAGATTGGGGGTAGCAGCAGAGAAGCAACTGGGGCAGAAGAGCAGGTGTGGGTAAGGGTAGGAATAAATCACAATAGTGAGCAAGGACAGGAGAGTGGCAGTCGGTCCTGACAGTGCAGAGCAGAGATGGAACAAGTCAAAAAAGTGGGAAATGAGATGGAGTCTACTGGGAACACAGCAGGGTGGAAAGGAGATAGGAAATGATGAGGGCGAGGTAAGAAAAGTCTCCTTGCAAGTGATAGAGAACAGGTGGCCTGGGATAAGGAGCAAAATTAGAAGATTGGGTAGAGGTGAAGCTGAAGGCACAAGCAATTTGGGTGGAGGGAAACTATCAGGTAAGGGAACAAATGAGGGACGTAAAGAGCGACAGCTTTCTCCCCTGAGCTGTAAGGAAAAATAAAATGCTACCAACATCTGAGTAGCCAGAATCTGCCTAGGCATCTGCCTTTTCAACCTAAGATAATTGGAGATGATGGTGACAGGCTTCCTCAAATATTAGTACACTTATGAAATATAGCTGCAATTTAAAAATCAACAACACATCTAGAGGGGCAAGAATTATCCTGAGAGTTTGCAAGATATGAGGTTGGCAATAAGACTGTTTGCAGAGAAAGCATTTCCACCCTGCTTGAATCCTCCTTTTTCTTAAAAAAATAAAAGGAAAATGTAATAAAATGTATAAAAATGCATGAAACCTAATAACATTGCTTCTTATTTGTATTCAGCAACCAAATCCTTCTGAGGCAGCAGTTATTAAGTGCACAGAATCCCATAATACTCTTTAAATATCATGAACAGAAGCAACAGCAAAGCACAGGGGAAGTGAAACTGCTGTCTCATGGCTCCCTCCTGTTTTGTCAAGCCAGTACCTGGTGCACATTGCAGTTGTGGTGTTTGAATTGTGCCTGCTGATCCTAAGCAGTGGGAGAATGCTATCCTTGCTGCACTTGGTGCTCATGGGGAAGACAAACAGACAAGTTCTAGGGCAACTCTAGTTGGTCAAGTAGACAGATTCTAGGGGAAGTCCAGTTTGTCAATAGTGTGGCCACTTTCAGACTGCACTTTGGAAAGTAGTTTGTTTTAGTCTCACCATAGTGGAACTGAGGAACAGGGAAGGCTGTAGGCAGAAAAAGGAAGGGGGGAGGGAGAAAGAAAAAAAAAACAAAAGAAAAAAACTAGAGCAACACTCCCCACTTTTTTCTTTCTTTTCAATGCCAAAACTCAGGTTCCTTTAGTCCAGACAGGAGAGAAACATAGGCCCTTTGGGGTCAGTGAAGTCCATGACTCCCTGCTTGACTTCCACTGAGGTGTGATTTCACTCTGAGGTTCCCACCATGCCATTTGCCATGGCCGTCTACTTTACCATGAACCATTATGATGCCGTTGCATTTCCATGAGACAGACTAGTCCTTGATCCCTCACAGACTTCTGACCATACTTTAGGCAGCAAGGGACATCAAGTCTCTGCTTCTGTGCTGAGATGAAGAGCCAGCAGTGCTTCAGCTGTGACTTAGACCCCAAAATCTTCACTCTGCTTGAGAGGACAGGGGACTAGGACACCTCCTGGGAGGCTGGCACAGTCACCACTGCCTTGGCCCCCTTTCTCATGAGCTGAAGCCAAAGAACCACAACAAATGTGCATTTGTCTGTGGAGATCTCTAGGGTGGGCAAGAGACCGAGCCCCATCCCAAGGGTGCTGGTGGACCCTTGCACCCCCAAGGTGTCCAAGGTGCAAAGGCCTCTGAGCAGTGAAGCCAAGATTGATGAGGGATCCACAAGGCTAGGATGGGGCACAGTCCCCACTCTGAACAGGCTGCTTGTGCCTGAAGAAGCAGCAGAGGGGTCTTGGGCAGCTCTCCCTCATGTCTCTGCTTCGTGGGAGGGAAGGATTGAGGGCAGCCAGCAACATTGGAATAATCCCTGGTGCAGTGTGAGGGGGCTGGGTCACGGCTCCTCATGTGTGCTGCGGGTAAGAAGCTGACAGCTGTCTGCTTTGATAAAGATGAATTTCATAAAGGAGCCATCTTTCTCCAAGTTGCTTTGTATATAAAAGTGTCAACAGTAGCTAAGAATCCTTTGCCTTCCAGACATAAGAAATACTAGGGCTCCTACATTTATATGCTTTTAAAAAGCAGATATCAATGCATAAAAGAAAGCTACAATCCATGAAAATTACTGCCCTGAATTTTGTGTTCCCATATCCTATTAAACTTAGAGGCATACAAGAGCTTCTTTTGGGGAGAGTGGAGAAAATCCAAACAAACAAGCAAAGTCGTAGACTGCCTAGATGTGAATTGCATTTTCTTTCTTCTCCTTGATTTTGTGAAAACCAGCCTGAACCTGAGAAGAGAAATAGTCTATCTTCAGCTGCTCTATTTATGCAACAAGAGTGTGACCAAGAAATCAATGCACTTAGCAGAAGAGAAAGGTACCTCGTAGTAACTAGGTCATAAACACACACTTTCTCTTTTGCCTTGAAGCCCTGCTCTTCTCTTTTTTATTTTACGTTTCAGTGCTAAAATGCATTGCTCTTTCAAAAGCTCCATTCCCAAACTTCTCCCTAATGGGAGCTTTTCATTTCTGAGAACTGGTACATTGACTGTTACAGGATGTGTATAAGGTATGTAATGTCCATCAGGGAATGAGAGAAAAAGAAAGTAACAAGGACATGTCTTGCAATATCCCCTCTTGTAAATAATAAAAAAAAATAATCATTCCCATGATTCATGTTGAACAATTAATCAAGAGTCAGATACCCCTTACCCATGTCATATGTCTTATTGATATTTTCTTGATAAATATGGTAAGTGTTTTAACATGTTTTAACATGATGCAAGTTATAATAATGTGGATGAGGAGAAATGTAACTTGATCTGAAACTGAACACCCACCTTGCAATTCTCCCAATTTTTCTTTCTCCCAAGAGGTTTTGTAGCACCAGTGCAGGGTGGTAGATGGGTTTTGGTTCAGACCACTGTGGCAGTATTCCCACCTGACGCCACCATCATCATTCCCCATTGTGTTACTGCCATTACTGGAGGTACTGCATGGTCCTGTGAAATCCCCCCTGGGCAGTGAGACAGCTAAAATAAATACTCAGTTATTCCATGTTTTGATTATTCTAGTCATGTCAAGTAAGGGTAGGGGTAAATAGTATGATGATTCTTGAAGTTGTGTCATGGGAGCTTTGGGTTCGATATTAGAAAAAGGTTCTTCACCCAGAGGGTGACTGAGCACTGGAACAGGCTCGTCAGAGAAGTGGTCACAGCACGAAGCCTGACAGAGCTCAAGAAGGTTTGGATGATGCTTTCAGACACATGGTGTGACTCTTGGGGATGGTCCTGTGCAGGGTGAGGAGTTAGACTTGGTGATCCTTGTGGGTCCCTTCCAACTCAGCTGATTCTGTGAGTCTGTGATTCTATAATTAAATTCTCGGAAGGTAGTACGTCAAACACTGCTGCAGAGGACTGCCATGGTCTCAAAATGCGGCAGCAGTGAGATCAGAGATTACATTCCAGAATGTAACAAAATGAAACTCAGTTTTGCAACAGGAATGCTAATGAGTCTGAGCAAACGTAATTACACCCAAGGGTAGTCAGTGCAAGGGGAGACATATTTTGCGGGAGTAATGACAATGGAGAAGTTAAAGTTAATGGGCAGCTAATCAGAGCAGAATCAGCAACAAGGCTGAGCTGAATTGGCATGCATTGCTCCTTTGCCCACGAAAACTCTTGGTAGTTCCAACTTTCCTCAGGCTCATGGCTTGGGCAGCAGGCACAGCACCTTGTGTAGTTACAGCATACGTTGCAGTTCTTAACAGCAAAAGCCTAAACACTGCCAAAGGCGGAGTTTATGGGTGGGCAGGGAGGAGGAGGGGAAAGTCACTGTGTCCTAGAAAAGGTTCAACACAGAGTGAGCATCCTCGTGGATGGCACATGGTTGTTTGAGAAGTCAGCAAGTCTGTGGGGAAACCTGTTGATGCTGGGACATGTGGAGGGGATGCACGAGGACAAGGCAAGAAAGGGAGGAGAAAGAGTAAAGATGTGGCAGTTCTGACTGTTAGCGCTGATGATTTGCTGCTATGTTGTGGCTTTTTTTACTTTATTCTAAAGAACAAAAATAATAATTAAAAAATGCAGAATTGCTTGGCTCAAGAAGTTTCTTTTACTCACATTGCAAATTCCAGGTGGAAAAGCCTTTCTCCAGTTTTGCTGGAAAATGTGCTTCTGCATAAAAGTTCCTAGGTATGGAAAGAAGCAGACACATGTACATGCACACTATTTGAGACTGGTGTAGCTACGATGAAGTGCAGGTAAGCTGTTCTTATTTTCACAGTGGAGGCTATAAATGAAAGTCCTGCAGTTCAGTGAGGGAAACTGTATTTTAAAGTTTCATGTGGGAAAGATCTGAGGTATTTTGACACACACATTCCTTGAAACCTTCTCTTTTTTAAAGGGAAAAATATTTGTTGTTGCTGAATTCATCATAGCTGACAGGAGCTTGTATATACTCCCACAAAATAATTTTTTTCTCACTCTTCATGCCACTAATAAAAAAATTCCTCTGAAAGAGGTGATGTAGATTTTTGGGGCTAAAAATAATAAAGTAAATTCAGGCATGATCTATTTCAAATAACACTGTAATTACAAAATGTTTAAAAATGGATTGTTTTGAAAGAACTGTATTGTCTACGGTATTGTTCATATTGTCCTTGCACTGCAGTGCCTTTTATGGTGCAAGTGCTGTTCCTACCTGAAGTGTTGAGCACTTGTTGTTGGAACATGCAGGCCATCCTCAGCTCGCAGCCCCTCTGTCAGGACTACAATAGTCATTGCACAAGTGGGAGGCAGGTAAAATCCCTGCTTGGCCACCTTTCTCCCCTTGGTTTGAACATCCATCTATTAACCTATAGCTGCGCACTTGCTGCTGGGCTGACTGGGGCGTTTATACCATGGGGAGCCCTAACAAGAGACCACTATACTTATACCAGAATAAAAAGAGGTTTACATGTTTTCTGAAGTTGAGTCATTGAATTAGGTTATGTCTTATTTTCCTTTGACTGGACAAAATGAGGTTATTGGTTAATAAATCCTGTTTTGCTGTCAGTCTCCAAACCCAAATGATGAATGACCTTTAAAGGAGAATGCTTCTGATACACAGGTTTATTTTCATCATCTGCAAGAGCTTTTAGCAGTCCTTTGTAGTAACAAACCATGGAGGTGGAAATGGAAATACCAAGGGCATGTGGAAGGTGAAAGTTGCACATGTGCAGTTTAGAAAAAACATATTTTAAATTCAAAGCAGACAGACAACTTTTAAAACTCGTCAAAAGGGAGAAAGGACTTTTACAAATTATACAGTTTTGTTGTCTGCTGCAGATGTAATCTGGAAGGGGAAGAAAATAATGCTTGTATAATAGCAAAAACATATTACACACACAGAAGGTATCTAAGTGAAGGAAGGGGAATCATACTGAGAAAAACAAAGTAGAGTTAAGAAGAGTAGCCTGTAAGGAAAAAAGGGAAATATCTCAGTCCTCAAGTATCCTCATGTGCTCAGCATCTAACCTGTGCATCCCACAGATTTTATATGGAAACACACCACATAGATCTATCTCTTTGGGATTTCAAATTGGAAAGCCACCCTGAGTCAGAGTGATATTATCTTATTTTCGTATTCCGCTGGTGAACACCACCCACCCCACTGTGGCTCTGTTCTCATGCCTGTATTGGCAGGGTGAGCGTGTGGTGCAAAGCACAGCCCAGGGTCCTTCTATATCAGTTGCTTCAAACTCTCAGGGAAGGGAGAAAAGAGACCCAGGCTTGGCAGACTGACATTAACCTGCAGGTGCTTAAGGAAAAGAGGTTTCTGACATTGTACTAAGTGGATGTGCACACGTGCACTCCCACATGCACCTCTTTCTTCCTCCATTGAAAGTCACTGGTTGGCTTCATACAAATGTGACATTGCAGAGAGGTCAAGTTTCCATAACTTGTTAAGGAATGCAATAATAGAGAGGAGGAAGCAATGGCCCTTTAGAAGGAGAGGTTGAAGTCTCTCACTCATCTCTCAAGCCCTCACCTAACAAACAATATACACAGGAAGAAAATTGTAGCAGCACTGCAACAAAGGATGGAACCCATGGGGCCTCTGGACACTGTTGGACATTAGCCACTCCAGCTCTACAGCTCCATCAGAAACCTTTCTGTCAGGGCTCTGCTTCAGACACATCGACCTATTTTCCTCTACAGAAAGAGACCAGAACATGCTTTGGTTGTGTTGCTGTTTTGCAATGTCCTTTCTTAAGTGGCAGCAGCTTGGCAAGATCTAGAGTTGTCTGAAGGGTTGCTACAGCACAACGGCCTTACGATATGGGACCAGTAAGGGAGCACCGTAGCATCATGTTCATATTTGTGCACTGGCCAAATACAGTGAGTTTTGTGTCCAACGCAAATTTCACTCCTGTTGTCTAACAACTTTAAAGAATTTCCCCCAACCCACTGGAATTACATATTGTTCCCACATGATTTTTCCTTCTTTTTGGACATACCCTTTCCCTCATGTTTTCAGGTGCCTTCATTTTAATTCTTCCAAACTCAGAAAAATTAGAGCTAGGGTTTCCATTGCAACTTAAACTCTAATCCTTATTTTCAAGTCCAAAAAATTATTAGTTTGATGTTCATGAGGCCCTACTATTTAAGTTCAACATGAAAACCCTATCAATCTGTTGATGTTCCAGTCCTCTGGAAACAGGGACATGACACATATATGTGTTGTTACGGTTTTTCAGGGAACAGAAACTACTGACTGGAATGAGATTGATCAGTGTTCAAATAATTATAGCTAAAAGTTATGTTTTATATAGTTAGCAATGCTTTTGAATTGCTGAGGAGGGAAAGGAAATTATTTAAAACTGTAATTGCTGAGGAAGTCTTTGTAAAGAAAAAAGATACTTGTATGACATAATTGATTTTGTTGATATACTAAAGTCCTTGGAATTTTATTGGTGCTAGTAACTGCTTAATTCATATTCAGTCTTGTATAACAGCTTCATGTAAGTCTCATACAACAGACATATTAAGCAACAGTCTCATACAGCAGTCATATACCCTCATAAATTCAGTCTCATCTAGAAGTTGGCATGTGTTAGTTTGAGAGTTTAAGGCATTTTTTTTGCTTCTTTGCTAAGCATACAGTCTTCTCATATATATCCAGCCAACACATCCATAATTGTCTCTGTTACAAAAGTATAGACTGAAAAATTTGTGTGTTTGGAGCCAGACTTCTAAGCCTGTAGTCAGATAGTTCCAGAGACATCTCTTTTTCAAAACTGGCATTTTAGCAGCAAACTTGATGTTATTTGCTTTATTTAAGCTGATAGGTATTTAGTGCTTTACAAAATTAAAGCAATTATTCAAGTGCCTTGCAGGAAATAGATGGCATAATTTTAGACAACCACTTTTAGCATCTTCTATCTTGGTTTGAATCTCACTCTGAATATAGAAGGAGATGTCAAAATAAATTTGCAGCTTGCCAGGAAAATCACTTTTTAATGAGGACTTGTAAATTCAGGAACTATCTATGTTTTTCTGAAAACAAAAATATTTATATATTTATGCAAAAAGCCCACCCTACGATATATCCTACAGAAACACAAATTGTTCTGTCTTAGAGACCATCTTTGACTGTAGAGATGAAACGGGATTCTAGCAAAGTACAGTTCCCTAAGAATCCTTTGGCTATACTTGCAGACACTTTCTTACTAGTTAGTTGGTGAGTGTGCAGAAAGTGGTGGCTATCAGGGGGTGCGACAGTGAAAAACAGGTTTGCTCTGCAGTGGGGGTTGTATCCTCAACACTCTGCTACTGGCTCTGCCTGACGAAATGCTATGGCAGCCCATCCACTCAGTTGGCCAGGAGGGCAGACAGATTAGCCTGGCTGTCAGTCCTGGCAACACTACTCCCCTGGCCATAACTGTCATTCTGTTCCAAGAATGGATTTTAACCTGTTCAGTGTTCACCTATTTTAACACATTGCCATGAAAATGGTGGCTGCTAAATACACAACAAAGTAGAACATTCTGGAGAGTGTTTGAAAGACAGGATGCTCGTGTCACTCACCTACAGTCATTTTAGTGATCTGAAGTGTTCAGAGACATCATCACATGACGTTTTCTGAAACTTGAAATCTATGGTTTCATCAGCCTTGTGGCTGGTGGTGAATTGTGCCTGCTGAGGAAGGCTGAGGAAGGCTGGATGGTTGGTTTACTTCTTGCCATTTTGATCACCTGCCACAGATGTTCCTCTCTGAAGCCAGCCATGATGCCTCTCACAGTTTTGTTCACTTTCTCCATTCCTCGGGCTCAAAGATTTGATGTAAAAATGGCAATAAATCTCCCTCACTCCTCATTTCAGAAAATAGCTTTATGCAGGAATGCTGCCTTGCAGTAACTGATCCTGGGATTATAGTGATGCTGGGAAAAGACTGTCAGCAGTGGATCTGATAGCACACCCCAGCAGGTTGAAGAGCCTAAAGAGCCAGCTTCAAATTGACAGGATAACATTCACACGGTGAGCAAGCGATATTGTTTTGGAGCTTGCCATGCTGGGTTGTGTTTTATATTGTCTCCGTACAATGCTATCAACTTCCAAGAGAAAGCTGAAAATAAAACACTCACAGGAAAATGTACTGCTGCTGAGAGCAGTAAGAGGGAGGGGAATAGGCCGTGGGGAAGGAAAAGTCAAATGCTACAGCATTTCAACGATGTTTCCCTACAGTGTTATGTAAATACACCCCTAATAAGGGTGCTTTTGCAATATTTATCACTTTGCTTTCTGATACCAGTATGGGGGGCTGAGCTTGGCTGGCTGCCAGTTACACACCCCTCTGCTCAATCCCTCTCATTCCTTAACAGGACAGAGAGAGAAAAAAAGAAGTAAAAGCTCCTGGATGAAGATAAAGGCAGATGTATTGCTTATCAGTTTGTTTCAGAGTCTGCAGGAGCTCTCTGTGTCTGCACCTGACCTCTCCCGACAGAGGCTATAAGTGCAGCCCCGCTGCTGCCAAAACCTTGCCACCAACATCAAATACATGGAGTCATTAAATTATCCTAGTTTAAAGTTCAGTTTTCAGCTTGGTATGTATAAACCTCATTTACTTGCCAGTAACTCTCCTCATGCTTAATTAAAAATCCAATTCCTGTTTCCACAAGTGTATCACATCTTTAGGTAACTGCCAGTTGCAGTTCTGATACACTGTTATTTTTGTTTGTTTTTTTTTTGTTTTGTTTGTTTTTGTTTTGTTTGGTTGGTTGGTTGGTTTTTTTTTAATTTTTTTACATTTAGGCTGTGTGGTACACTGGTTTAATCAGAAGTGGTTATGAACTAGTGCTGAAAAAAATTATCAATAGCGTGTCTAGATAAAAGCTAATTTCTCTGCATCCAACCAGATTCTAATGCTGCCTAAAGTTTTCTGTCCAGACCTCCAGGACTATGCCTTCATTTCTCTACCAACTTATATGACAGCTGAATAGTAGCATTCCCTGATCCAATGAAGCATGTTGCACAAAGTGACACAGGACAGAGGAAATCTTATGTCTGCAAAGATCAGAGAGGTCAGGAAAGTGAGTCTATGGAATTCTTCATCTTGTCTGCTGTAGGAGATGGGCTTTCAGACTTGTCATTGTTTAGGCAAGCTGGTTTCATCCCATCAGTGTTATGGCCCCCATTTGCTGCTCCTGCTTATTTGTGTTGGTACACTCTTGCAATTGAAGGAAAAGGTGTATTTACACCAGTTAAGAAGCCCTTGGATATGTCCTTCAGAGACCAGCAACGCAAAGTCTGTGAAGCTAGAGACTTCAAGTCTATCCCAAAGCATATCCTGGATATTCAACAGAAGGTTTTACCCCACTGATATACTGCATCATTCAGAGTATTAAATCTGTGTTAACAGCAAACTCTTGCATATCGAAGTTGTCAGCACTGTCATTTCAGTTGCCTTTAATGACAAAAGTATGCAATGTCTGACCAACCCTATTTTAATTTCATAGCTTGCTGACTTTGAAAAGTCATTACTGTCTGGCCTTTTTTTGCACTGTTTTTTCCTGTAACAATTACAATTTTGCTAGTAGTATAAACTTAACTGCTCAGTGAACTCAGCTGTGGACTAAACATGCCAGGAAATGCTCACATAAGATAGTGACTTACTACAGCTACTAAAAAACAGAAAACAAAACACCTGAAGAACGTTCATTGAGGAATATTCTCTTTAGTTAAGAGAACCAAAGCTCTTCTGGCTGTCACCAGAGGAATTGTTTTCTTCCAGTTGTTGTATGTGTGTGTCAGAAAAGTAATCACCTAGAAATCCCAGCATTGACTTTAAAACCTTGTGAACTGTCTCCCTTTTCTTTGTCCAATAAAGTGTTTGTTTCTTTGTATTGTCACTTCCAGTAACAATTCTACTAATTGTTTAAATAACCATTTTTCTTAAAAAAGAGAAAAAAAGGGATTTTTTGAGGCAGTACTTAACATTTTCTGTCAACATGTGCTACTTTATGTACAGATTCCATGCAGTTCCCATAGAAGTCTGCCAGCCTAAGAAGGCTGACACACAGGGTGCACTAGCAAGTATTACCAAGGCTGAAGCCTTCAAGAAGGGGATGCTACTGAATTGCCAAGACTTAAAACTTTGCACCTTCTAGCTTATAACTCTCTTGGACAGAAAGGTTTCTGCAATTGCTCCTCAAGCCTTTCACACAGTTACAGTATGTATTTCATGAATTTCAAAATTGCTTCCAGCACAGCTTAATCCATCTTGAAACCGGAGAAAGTGCATGATTAATCCATTCAATGATTTCACTGCACTATAAGAAAAGCTGTTCATTAGTCAAATATTTGCAGATGAAAAAAAGCTTGGCACAAGCAAATTATTTTACTTAAACTTTGCACAGGTAACTGTTAATGTGTGATCATAATGTGCTTTTGCCATATTTGCAAAAGATAAACAAGGCAAAAAAATCCTTTAAAAAATACTGGAGTGTTCTGACTTAGTTTATATATCCTCAAGTGCATTTTTAAACTGTTTAACCGACAGAAGCATCTTTAATTTTCCTCTGGTTATTTCGTCTTGGACACTGTGTCCCATCTTAAAAGCAAGTCATTACAGCCACAGCATCCAAACCAAATAAACAAAGTTTCAAGTACCAGATCTGGGAATAGTTAATCTCTTTCCCTCAGCCTGTATTCCCACATTTCTTCTGCCTGTAAAAACACACGGTCCAAGTGACTGAAAATAAAAGAAGTCACCTGCTCACAGACACAGAAGAACTCAGAAAAATGTTTCAGGATCTGAGAATTTAATTTTGTTAGTGCTTTTCATGTTTACCTTATTGCAACAGCACACAGTATCTCATAAATAAGTTGTTTAAACAGAATGCCCCTTTTAGGCTTCATTTTCCCCACACTGATATCAGTTGACAGTGATCAATAGATAACCTTCCCACAGCAGGGCTGGGGACTACAGATATTCCCAATGCCTGTTGTTAGGACATTTCTTGTGTCACTGACTGACAAGGTTTTGAGCAGGAGAAGAACAAACAAGACCACAGTGCTAGGCTATGTTTCTCCTTTCCAGTCTGAAGCTGAGGCTTGCTTTCTGACCTCCGAAGAGACTTAGGTATGTAGATGCCTACATCCCACCAGAAAATGAGACTAAGGGGTCAGTGTCGCCACGATACTTTTCTATTCTTTCAGCCATTCAGTTTCAGTGTAACTGTTATTTAAAAATGTTTAAAAGGTTGCTGGATACTGATACATGACCTGTGACAGAGGTAGTCTTTTATGCCATATTTCTTCCACATCTTGATGAACTGTTAGTTATTCCTTGCAGTTCAGAGAACAGAGTTCACAAAATCATCTGGCAAAGTGTTTCAGAGACAAGGCACATGACACTGGGTAATGGACCATGTCTGCTAATGAATGGCTTCTGGGTTTCTCTTGAAGAGATCAAATTACATATTCTCGACTGAAATGGGAATCAGATTTCTTTATCCAGGGGAGACAGTGCAGCATGTTTGAGTTTTTTCATTTTAATATACATTTATACATCTTCACAGGCACTGGAGTAACAGAATGTGAAACCAAAGCAAGTAAGACTGCTTTTTAACATAAAGTACAAATTCCCTTAATTGAATGATCTGTAAATATAAGGCTTTTAGGGCTCTTGGAGGAAAGAAGTTTTATCACAGGTAAGGCTTTTCTGAGGTTTCATTAAATAAATTAAGATTTCTCTAAGTCCAGTGCTGAGACAAGTGGGCAGCATTAGATATCACTACTAGAATAGTCAGACTTTGTTCAATATAATTGTGACTCAACCCACATTTTGCATAATGGAAGGATGTAATGCACTTGTAGCAGTAGATAAATGTTTAACAGTGCCATACTATATAGCTTGGTCTGTTCTTGGTTTTCCTTTTGGAGTTGCAATATATTGATGAAAATGGCAACATAAAATCTCTGAACAAGCTAATTTTCACAGTACATTGAAATACTTATATAAGTGAAAAGCATATTGATTCGCATGACCTTCCTTTCCACTGTAACTGCTGCAGTTTAAGGGTTTGATGTACTGCAAAGCTTTTGCTTTGATTTCCTTAATAGTCTCCAGAAAAGGTGGAACAGTAAAACAATTTATCAGCTGTATCTGTGAGAAAAAAGGAACTATGGACTGTTCATCAGGTTGGAAGATATTAAGCGGTGGGGAAAGCAGGTGTTTAAAATTGGATGATAAATTTTTTATTCTTAAACCTATCATGTATTTGTAACTCATTGCCAACCTGAAATTTGTATTCTGCTTTGCCTCTAGGATGGTATCTTTCAGCCTGTTTTGTTTGAATGGCTTCCTTTCTAGGAGAAATCCTTGTCATCTAACAGCACAGGGGAAGGGTGCTAAGATGTTGTATGTTCACTGATAGAACTAGAAAAAATTCATAGTAAAAGATGAAGTCACTTTTGATCTGCTTCTGGCGAATGACAGCCAAATTTTACGCATATCTGAAAGTGTGTGGGTTTTGGTTTTTTTTTCCATGTTATGTGGAGTTACATATGTGTTGTAGAAAGAGAAATAATGACAAACTAACAGAGGAAACAATGGATGAAAAGGGCAGATAAATTGTTTTATTACTGCATTTCTCTTTCCTTTCTGGTGGCAGTCAAGTATTGGGTTGAAACAGGATGCTGGTTCATCACCAAAATCCAGCCTAGGCTGGAAAAATTTGCCAAAACTAGGACTTCTGATATACTCTGGAAGGTAATAGACAATTCCAGAGTAAACACATTTTGATTTATATTTCCAAACTTATATTTTACCTGACTTTTGTCTGTGATACAGGGAAAGAGAATTACACTCAACTTTGTTCAGACGTTCTGTTTTCCTACTGTAAGAACTAGGAGCATCATTTATTTACTTGTAATAAATGATAATATTTCTGAGAAAATATCAAAACAGTGTATATTGCCTATCAATAATTTGCAGGTAACTGAAACTTACTCAATCCATTTAATTGTAAAGAACACCTGTAAAATTTTGTCTCTTTCATATACAAATGAGTTAAGAGGCTGAATCCAGCACAGTCCAAGTCTGTAACCTCTTTTACTTTCCCTTATATTTGTGTCGAAATACCTCCACTAATATGATTTCCTTCCTTCCTTCCTTCTTTTCTTTTTTCTTTTCTTTTCTTTTCTTTTCTTTTCTTTTCTTTTCTTTTCTTTTCTTTTCTTTTCTTTTCTTTTCTTTTCTTTTCTTTTCTTTTCTTTTCTTTTCTTTCCTTTCCTTTCTTTTTCTTTTTCTTTCTCTTTCTCTTTCTCTTTCTCTTTCTCTTTCTCTTTCTCTTTCTCTTTCTCTTTCTCTTTTTCTTTTTCTTTTTCTTTTTCTTTTTCTTTTTCTTTTTCTTTTTCTTTTTCTTTTTTCTTTTTTCTTTTTCTTTTTTCTTTTTTCTTTTTCTTTTTCTTTTTCTTTTTCTTTTTCTTTTTCTTTTTCTTTTTCTTTTTCTTTTTCTTTTTCTTTTTCTTTTTCTTTTTCTTTTTCTTTTTCTTTTCTCGTCTCTCTCTTGCTCCCTTTCTTTCTCTCTTTCTGACCAATCTTCAACATTAGACCAGGCTGTATCGATATTTTCCACAAGGCTTATTTTCTCAGGTTACAGATATTTTTTTTTTTGGCAGTGAATAATAAAATTCACAAAGCAGCTGTCCCTACAACAGCACAAAGAACAAACAGGAAAAGGCCCGGCTTAGATGGGATATAAGGCAAAAAATACTATACTGTGAAGGTGGTGATGCACTGGAATAGGATACCCACAGAAGATGGGGATTCATAAAAATCTTTCACATCTATTAATTTAACTGAAATTATAATTGCAAAGATGCTTTTTAAATTCTGAAGGCCATATAGAATTGTGACCAAAACTTCAGTCTTTCTGCACTAAAGTGTCAGCATTCCCCAGGAATTAAATTGAAAGTGAAAAGGCATTTTAAATGAAAGGAAGCAAAAAAAAAATTTAAGAGATTTCCTTTTGCTTGTCTTTTTATGAACAGAGACAATAAAATGATTAAGAAACTCAAAATTTGTCAGTTACTGTTAACATCAGATAGCAAAGAAATATTATATGGACAGTGTGCTGGAAAACTCATTCTTGATACCTTTTAGTGTATTGATGAAGCTAAGGACTATTCTGTAAGTATAGCAAAACCAATCCTTTTTTTGAAATTCACAATCATAATGATTTAAAAAAATATGAGGTTTATTAAAAAGATGTTTTACATTTCCTCAAGTATGTATTTAAGCCAGATACAGAAAAAGGGCCAGTTTCTTCCTTCCCTGTTCTGAATTAGTGGTCATGTTTGTTCACCTGGGCCCTGCTCCGCACAGTCCTGTCTCTGTTTCTGCAAGGAAACTGTTGCTGGCCAAGAAACAAATTCATTGGGGTGAACCCTTCCCACTCACCTGTTCAGACAGCATCTGGCTGTCCTCTCTGTTTTGTTGCAGAGATAAAACGTGGCTTATGTTCTTAATTGAAAATGCACTGCCTTTCTTTGTCAGAAAACAGCAATTTTGTATTTGTAAAAGTCTTTTCTAGAAAAACAAAGCTTTAAACACTCCATAAAATCCATGGCTCTACTCCTCTAGCATCACAAACTCAGGTCCCTGTCTTCAAGACAATTCATGCACCAACAGCTCAGATTTGTTCTTTTTGTGTGTCTCTGATCACACACAAACAGTTTGATCTGGTCAGGATGATCGATCATACATCACAATGCAAAAATCTAATACAGTAGTGGCCATAACCCGTTAACAGCCATGAAGCTAAGAGTAGTTCACAAGCCTTCTGCACCACTTAATTCAGCAGAAAATACTAAAAGTCAGAATCTGGGAAAAGGTGAGGAAGTGGAATAATGAAATTATCTACTACCCTGTTAACTGCATGTTGTTTCTTCACCTTCACTGATGACACCACTCCGCAGATTGAATAAAGGTGAAAAATTTTTCTTTGGGAGTTTAGATTCATGATGAAATTCATCCATGAGATACCAACTAGAGCATAGCTTATGATTTGGCTAATGTGTAGGCAATTTCTACACCTAAACACATTAAAAAGAACAATTTATCTGTTTAGCTTCTGGGTTTAGTCCAGATGCAGAAGGTATTTTCTATTCTCATTATACTGTCTGTAGCAGTATTACTTTTGAAATAGCAATAATACTGTACTTAATACTGTTAAGCAACATTTCTCCTAACAGGCAACATCTGGTTGCTTTCCTGAAACCAAGCAGTGAAAAAGAAATCTGCCTGGAGGTATGAGTCCCAAGCAGTGTCCAATTTTGTAAGCCCTGTGAAGCCATGGACTTGCCCCCTAAGGCAGGTTGTTTTCTTGTGTTAAAACAACACCACAGTGGAGTTTCTTTGTTCTGTGATTCTACAGCTTTGTTGTCTTTCAGATGGATTCAGTAGCTGTCTGAGGTCTTTTTGGGTAGCTGGGAGCATTGACTTCGTTCTTGCTCAGGATGTACTGAAAAACATGTTTTCTGTATAAAAAGCTCTCATGTACAAGGTCTTGGAAACAGCCTTGTAGCTGACCTGGGCTCAGGGTCTGGCTGTCTGTCTTGAAAAACACACCTAAGGACTATCAAGGTTTTGTACAAAAGGTTTTGGCCAAAGGTTTTCCTACTAACTGAGACTGTTATCTGATATGAGACTGAAATGTATGAGAACGGGAAACAGTGATTCAGATTCTTACAATTAGTGTCTCTGGGATTTCAGTAACGAAGGATGTATTGCAGCCAGTTCTCTAATATCAGTGATGGATATTTTCCAGTTTGGTCCCTCCATGATCCTGTGGGAATCACAATATGGATAAGGTTGGAGGGGACCACAGTGGATCATCTGGTCCAACCTCCCTGCTCAAGCAGGGTCATCCTAGAGCCCATTACAAGGGATTGTGTCCAGGTGGTTCTTGAACACCTCCACTGAGGGAGACTCCACAGCCTCTGCTGGGCCTGCTCCAGGAGCTCCATGTCTGTACTGAGGATCACAGAACTGGACACGGCACTCCAGACGCAGCCTCAGCAGGGCTGAGTGCAGGGCACGATCACCTCCCTTGAGCTGCTGGCGATGCTCTTCCTAATGCATCCAGGATACCATTGGTCTTCTTGGCCACAACAACACACTGCTGCCCAGACCCTTCCCCCCTGCCTCCCTGTCCTTCTCCACAGAGCTGCTTTCCTGGTTGTCCCCAGCCTGTGCTGACGCCTGGGATTATTCTTCCCCTAGGTGCAGGACCCTGCATTTACCTTTGCTGAATTTCAGACAATTCCTCTCTGCCCATCTCTCCACCTGTCAAGATCCTTCTGAAGGGCTGTACATCCCTCTGGGGTATTGGCCAGTCCTCTCAGTTTTGTGTCATCTTCAAACTTGCTAAGAGGCATCTGCGCCTTCATCCAAGTCATTGATGAATATAGTAAAGAATACTGGGCCGGTATTGAACCTTGGGGGACGTCACTAGTGACAGGTCTCCACTGTGCCACTGTTTGTGACACTCTGGGATCTGCCATTCAGCCAGTTCTCAGTCCATCTCACTGTCCACTCATCCAGTCCACAATTCCGAGTTTGTCTGTGAGGATACTGTAAGAGACAGAATAAGTTTCTGAAGTTTAATTGGGCACTTTGATGCGTGTGTGCATGAGAAAAATAGTTTGATTTGATGTCAGGCTGTTGCCTGATGATTTCAGTTCTTGTTCTGTGAGAAATACGTCATAATCATTCACTTTTCACCTTCTCCATTGCATTAATAGAAACATGCATACAGTTATCACAGCCTTCTCCTCCTCCATTTAAATCCTCTGAAATGGAAGAGTCCTTTGTTTTGTGTGGTGTTTTTGTTTGGTTAGTTGGGGTTTCTTTGCCTGTCATCACCTCTGACTGCTCTAGGGAGTGCTTTCACTGTAATAAATCCTGAGAATGCCACCCTGCCCAAGGAAGGAGCATTATCCAGCCCTTGTGAAATGTGATCACCGCACCTGGCTGGAGGATGTAAATTCCACATCTCTGAAGATGTAGGTGCCACTGGAGGCACACTGGGGCAATAATTTCTATCTTTACCCTTCAATTCCTTTTTTCCTAATTTTCTATTTTGGTTTTGACCCCTGCTGTCTATCAAGCTGATGTTTTCATAGAGCTAACTGCAGTGATTCCCTCCTCTACCTCTGAACTTGTAATTGCTCATTTAGAGTTCATAATTATTGAAGGTACATCCCGTTTATCAACAACGAATGTTACCAAACATTTTTTGGTTCACCAAGGAAGTCTTGCTTTAATTCTTCACAGTCATATTGAGTTCTCACCATCCCACCTAATTTTAAAAGACCAGCAAACATTTGCCAATTCACTAGGTGCCCGTGTTTTCAGATCTCTCAGGATGATATGGAAAACAATAATCTTACAGCATATACCTGTAGCATCCCACCTGTGACCTTGACCACTGCAAGGCTGACCATTAGTCCTACCCTTCTTTCTCTAAATTCTAATCAGTTATTAACAAATGCCAAATTGGCTTCTTAAGAACTTTGTTGATGAACCTTGCCAAAAACTCTTTAAAAACACCAAGATGTATCTTGGCAAGATTATACCTCTCTCACAACCTCCAAAGATATTTGACAGGTTTGTGCAGAATGAGTTCCCTTCACAAAGCCATACAGGCTCTTCTGCCATAGAGAACAATTTTCCCAAGCTTTCTCTACCTCTCTCCTTTATTGCAGAGCCTATGGATTTTCCCAGGACAACTGTCAGATATTACTGTGTAAGGACTAATAACAAATATAGCAGCAGTAGTATTTTTCAGCTATGGATTTTAAAACATTTCTGGAGTTGAACAACACTAATGACATACAAGGACAGTCAAGGGCAAAAAAAAGTTAAAATACTTACAAGGTTCTGCAGAAAGTAACAGATGGAGGCAGAAGCAAGTCCCCCTTTCCCCATCTTGATCCTGTGCTTTGTTGTACTGTGGCTGAAGTAGAACCTTCTGAGCCCTTCAGGGGCTGTACTGTGCGTTCTGGGAGTACTCCTAGTGAGAAGACAGCAGTGCTCTGCTCTGGTGTCAGCTCTGGGAGCAGTGCCTACTGCTCTTTGGGTTTTGTTTTAGACATTCACAGCATCACAGAACAGCTGAGATAAGAAGGGACCTCTGGAGATCATCTGGTCCAGACACCCCTAGTCAACAAAGGTCACCTGGTCACCCAGGAGTATCTCTAACGATGGTGACTCCATGTAGTGTTCACTAAACTTTGCCACAGGTCTCCCCGGTAGAAAATATGCAGCACAGTTTGCCCTCACATAAAGGTTGGGGTTGGCTCAGGCACAGATTTAATTTCTGACTTGCTGTTTGTTCCTGTTGTTTCCACTGTCTAACTTAAAGAAAAAAACAAGCTTAATTTGCTTCATATTTTTGTCATGAATGACTCTTCCCACTACCAGTGGTGTTGATGTTTCACTCATTTATCATCATAACTAACAGATGACTGATAAAGTGATACATGAAGATGACATGAAAGTTTTATATGAATTTAGAAAAACATGTTACCAAAAGTAGAAAACTACAAATAGATGTTACCAAATGAATTCCTGCAAATCCTCTACTACCATGTTATTAAATATTCAGGATGCATCAATGTTCACAGTAACACTGGAAATATTGAGCAATTTTGGAACATTTTAGTAATAATTCTTACACATCCTTTGTTGTCTGACTTACTAGCTATGAGTTCAAATATACAAAGTCAAAGAAGGAGAGAAGAAATAGTTTTTAGAATTATCTTCTACAAAACAATGAAAATGGGTTTTCCATAGGCTTCAGTGACTTGGGACCTGGAAAATCTAGAAGGAATATACTGCATAAAATACAGGAACCTTCATGTATTTCTACTACCTCTATGCTAACCAGAAGAATAAATGAAATTTCAGATGGCAATTGAGAGAGGACAGAATACTTTCAGCCCAAAAAATCAAGACCGTGAATTTTCTAAGACTATTGAAGGTCTTTCTTATAAAAGGCTCTTCCTACCTTGTTTATGTATTTCTTCTGACTTTGCATATTTAATACTGAAATCATTGTCACCTTTTTATTTTCCAGTTTCTTATTTTTTTTTTACAGCTTTTAATCTGTGCTATTGGTACAAGGAAAGAGGAACAGCTTTCATCACTTTTTGCTTGTTTTTATTTTCAGAATGATGAAAAGAAACACAGATATCCAGAATCTTTTATGAGAAGAGAAGAAAGGAAGGAAGGAAGGGAGAAAGGGAGAAAGGGAGAAAGGGAGGAGGGGTGGGAGGGAGAGAGGGAGGGAGGGAGGAAGAAAAAGATAGTTGTTTATATAAATACAACATGCCTATACACATACATACACACAAGTGCATCAGACTCAGTGGGATTTAAAACAAGTAATTTTTGTTTCCTTTTCCCCTCAGGTATGGAGTTGGAAAGTTTCTGTCAAGCCATTCTCAGGTCAGTTCTTTGCAGGGATGGCTGCCCAAGAGCCCTGCTGGGGCTCAGCAGTCCCACAGCAAGGGCTGCTACCCCCCCAGTCCAGATGACCTGGGCAGTCAGGGCAGAGCTGAGACAGAAGCACAGAGGACTAAAGGACAAATCCAAGAAGTCTCGAGTGCAAACCTGCCATACACCTGTGAGATCAGGTTCTTGCCCCCCAGACTCAGCCCATCCTGAAAAAGTACTTATAATGGAGTCCAGACCAAGTAGTCCTCCTGGGGTACATTTAAGAAATTTCTGCCATATTTCTTTGGTTTGACTACTTAACCAGCTGGATCACATGCATAACTCCAGTAATTTGAAATTATTCTGTTTACATTGATAGTTCTGCATGTCCTCACTTCTGTAAAAGGTTTTATCCATTTCTTATTGAAGGTACCATCACATGTGAGGTTCTGCTTCAGAAACTGGGGTGGGTTGACCTTTGGTATAAACCTGAGAGATCTGGGTTTCCAACACAGGAGGTCTTTCACATCATAAAACAAGAAAAAGTGCGGAGGTGGCTGAGAGGAAGTCTAGCTGACAAAATGTAGGAGAGAAATTAAAGGAAAAAGAACCAAATGTACCCACAACCAGAGAGTATGTAAATCCCATGTTTCATTGGGAAAGTTTATTAAGAAATAGATTTAGACCCCATGGAAGGCAATAGAAAGACTTCTGCAGACTTCTGTAGGCTTTTGGTCAGGTTTTAAACCATGAAACTCTCAGTATCCTGTCAGCTCTCCTGTCATTTAAAATGTACTGAAAAATCCATCAGAAGTGTGGAAAATACTTCAAAGGAGGCATGCAGAGAACCCCACAGGAAAGTGTGTTATAAATGTGAATGCCCAATTTGATTTACTCCTCTCTTTGATAGTAGAAATGCCCTGTAGCTGAAAACAGCTGTTTGCATACTCAAATACAGAAGAAAACACCTTTAGTGGTCTCTTTGTCCTTGGGTTCTTGGTATAAAAAGCATCAAGGATCTCTGTTAGTCATACAGATAGAAATTTGCTATCCTCTCTGTGCATAAGATGGAGAATAAAAGCCATTGTATTGTTTTGCTTTTCTTTCCCCTAAACAAAGGGGATTTAGATTTAGATTTATCAGGTCCAATTTAGAAGGTCAAGTATCCACTAGATTAGAAGGAAAAGCTGTAATATAGAGATAAATTTCAGAGGTCAGTTTTCTCTACCTTGGGGACTTTAATAAAGGACTTACACATTGAAGATTGCCTGGTCCATCTGCATTGTTTGGACATGTTCTCATGGCTTTTAATAAAGGCTGTGGCACTCCTCCCTAGCTGTGTACAGGAAGGTGTAAGGCACACAGCAGGTTACACATAAAACAGTGTGGAGTGCGATGGAGGAGATTCTTACCCTCATGTAATCAAGCAGGAAAACTTACCAGAAAGTCAGTAAAACAACGCACTAAAGTGAATAGACATCCATCTTTCACACCTTTATAAATAAATGGTAAAAGAAATGGGAGAGTCTTGTGTCAAACAGTATAGTCTCTACCACAGGAAAGCACTTTTGAATGAAGGTATCACAGAAAGCTTTCAGAGAAAACACCTCTCTTCTTTGGAAAGACCATCCTGCAAGAAGAGAATAAAGGCATGAGTGCATTTAGCCTGGCAAGATGAAGGATGGGAGGAAATGTCCTTGATGCTCATAGATCCACAAGGGAGGGACAAAAACTGCTTAAAGTCACATTGGCAGAGGGCTGGATAAATTCTGTGTGAAAATTAGAACTCTGCAGCTTTTACATTTTATGTGCTTGGAGATAATCATTACTGCGAAATCTAATAGACATTGGAAGACTATGATATGGGACAGTATATCCAGTCTGTGTGAAGGCTCATGTTCATCGATAGAGAACTGCTTTATGTAGTGCTAAATAATAGTAATTTTGAAAAGAATTGCATTTAAGCGTATTTCTCAAAGATAACTATAACCTCCAGTAATTCAAAACTGTCAAATAACTTTTAGTTGCTGCTACGATACATAGAAGCATTGGTGAATCATCTTCATAATTCCTGATTTCCCTAAAAACTATTATATAGGAGTCTTATTAAAGTTATTGACTACTTTATAGGGCAAAATATTAGTTCTGTCATTAAGCAAGCCATCCCATTTCAAATTTTTATAACTTGCCCAAAATCTTCATGTCTTTAAATGAAAAGAACTATTAAAATTTTGTGACAGAGTTAGGCAAAACAAAACATGTTAGAAATAGCTGACATTGCTGGGAGGGGCAATATATGGAAAACACTGTTATCAGTTGATCAAAACCTTTGCAACATTTCTAGGATACCAGAGACCCCTCTGAGGAGCAGCTGGTTTGTATGCATAATGCAAACATGAAAGCCTTGAGGCTTTCAATGAAAATCTTTGGGAAACTCCATACAAAATGGGAGGGGAAAGGAGTGATAAGGCAAATGTAAACAGAGTAATCTCTCTCAACAAGTTGATCCTTGGTCTTGTGAATAGCCAAATGTTGCTGTGCTATGAAGAGGTAAGAACAATGAAAATAAACCTGAAATAAAACAATCCAAGCCACTTAATATGACAACAGCAGCCTACCACAGGTCTGCAAAGGTTCAGCAAAATCAAAATTTTCAGGCAAATGAATCATGATGAGATTCTGGGAACTTTGGAACTAGGCTGGTGACTCTCTGACATGCTGCATCACAGGCTCCCTGTACATGGAAGGCACAAAGGAATGTTTTGTTTCTGCAATGGACCTCACCAGAGAGACAGACATATGCATATATATCATTGCCATTACCTGTTCTGTTTTCTTTTTTTTCTAGACATCCTGCATACTTGAACAGCATTGTATCAGGAGCAACCCAATGAGCAACACAACCATATGCATGTATAATACCTATATCAATACCTATATCGATAGTCTACCATAGCATGGGCAACCTGGCTACAGTGAGAGAAATCAAAAGGTTGCTTTCAGAATTGCTTGCCCCTTGGAAACTGGATCATGTGAAATTGATTTTTTATAATCAATAAGTTTTCTGAATCCTCCTGTAAAACCTAAACTAAATTGTTTTGAACAACAGTTTTGGCATAGCCATTGCCAAGATCACATATTTTGCACCGCAAATTCCTCATCTCCACAGGGTGGTTCTCTCATGACTAGTATCATATGGAGAATCCTTGTTATAAAATCTTCCTTTCCTCCTTTCCACAGAGGGTATATGAGGCCTTTTGGGTTCTATCAACAATTCATTGGGGCCAGAGGAGACGAGTAATATCTCTCAAGAAGAATTTTTCTTTGATAAAGCCTGTATCCTTAAGTTTCAAAGCTGATGGTGTGACTTACTTTTTCAAAGTAGGAAAATTAGTTAGAATTATAAGAGATTAATTTTTTTTCTTAAACAAAGTGGAAACAAGCAAGACACTTCAAAAATTCTTTTAAGAAAGGTTTTCTTTCCCCAAATGTTCCTAGCCCAGTTGCCAAGATTCACAAGGTTAGGCTTGACAAAGCAAAAGTCTTCACTCACCCTCATATTTATCAGATCAAGTGTTTGTACATGAGAAATGCTCTAACCTGCCACTCCAATGGCCACAGAGGTATGAAATGGCTTGTTCACTCTGTGTTTTCAAGGTATTTGACTTCAGAGAAGGTAAGAAAAGGCTCCATGTAAATAATTTAGAGGAGCATAATTAAAACTGCAGTTCTTCCCTTCCATGAAATCACTGACAGATACTAATTTTTTAGTGAAAGTTGTATGTAAATAGGTGTATCAGCGAATGAAGTGGTAGGTATATATTGCAAACCAAATGGGGTGGGGATGGCTCTGCAAACTGAGTACCCAGTCCTGAAACCCGTTCAGACACGCTAAATGAGAAGTACAACATCCAGTGGGTAGTGCAGTAATATTTAAAGAAGGATTTAATGCACAACTTTCAAGCAATCACTTTTTTGAAACTGTATCTTAAATATTCAAAGGCATTTTCTCTGCAGAGCAGCTTTTAAAAGGATTGGTATGCCAGACACACTTCATGTTGTCCTTATCTTTATTTAAACAAAACAGCTTGGTGCTCTGAAGTATCAAATTAAAATCTTCTGAACTGAGCCATGTCACAAAAAAGAACTGTTTGTATATACAAATAGCATCAATTGTAGCAAGCAAAACAGAAAACATAGCTTACTAGTAAATATATTCAACTATGAAGCACAAATTTTTGGCTAAGGGGTACAACATCTAAGAATGTCCTGTCCAGAAGAATTGAGTTTATTTAACAACAAAAAAATCTTGTAAAGAAAACCAATTTGATAATGTCCTCATGTTCAAAAGAAAAAAACCAAACAAACAACCCATAAATATTTTGAATATAATTAGATCTCAGTCACTCTATGGTCGTTAATTAATAAGCTATACATTGACATGATGACGAACCATAGAATGACTGCTGGAGCATTTGGCAACATCTTGAAACTCCAGTAAGCCAAACAGGGAATTATTTAGGTTCTCAACTCTAGGTTCTTTGGTTAAAACCTTAAGGGAAAAAAGTATTGAACATATACCGATCAACACTGTAAGTAGGAGATTGAAAAGTTTGAACTCAAATATCAGCTCTAAACCCCTCCACCATTTCAATGTAAGTTTACAATAATTAATTTTCAAATTACATTTTATGTTTTAAAAGCATTAAAAAGCCCTTCCAAGACTTCTTTTGACAATCATACCATCAATGGAAAATAGGACAACTAACAGTAACTGATACAGGATAGCTTGAATTCTAGATTTTGTGTTTCACAGTGACTAAACCACATGGATTTTGATCCACAGCTTGATATAAATGCAAAAGCTCCCGTTGGTTTCAGTAGATTTTTTACTCCCTCTGAGTAACTCTGTCCCTCTTTTTGTTAAAGGTGAATCAGAATGATACTTCTGATTGCTGGTCGGTGCCACTGGTTGGATCATGTATTCCTATGTGTGAAGGAATACTGGCTCACTTAGTTGGGAGTTCAGACCCACATCTGCTTTCTATATAAAAGGAAAAGGAGAAGAATAAAAGGCAAGGCAAGGCAAGGTGAGTTGGCTGAATGTATAGGTAAATGTTTTCTTTAGGTTATAGATATTAGGAGTGCAGATCAGTAATACGCTGTCATCTTAATAACCATTGTGGAATACAAAAGGTATTAAGTTGGTTCTCTGTCTCTGGTTGTCTGAAAGGCAGCTTGCATGTTAAAAGTCTTTTGCTGGTCCTGTAACTTCAGTGACAGTGGACTAAATATATGAAAATACATTTGAATTTTACCTACTTGCACAGTAAGTATTTCACTCTATTTCCTCAGGGACCAAGCTTGTCAGGTATTTTTGGGCATTTAAAGGAGGAAAATTGTATAGTGACAGTAAAGCTACCCAGAGCTACCCAGGTGTTTCTGCAAATGATATGATAAATCATTAAATCATAATGGCATATGAAAATCTTTGATGATGGCAATGAATCCACCAAAGAAGGCACTACATTACTTTAGCCCTGCAGCACCCTTCAGTGTTTTATCAAGTCCTATTGCATCTTCTTTTCCCTCCAATTGTCAAGGTGAGATAAAAAATGAATCTTCCCTTTATGTACCCTGAAAAATAGGATTCATAGCTATTGTATAAGGAGCAAATTATTACCATATTTAAGCAAATGTCTGCAGCTATTATGCTTGAAGATTCTCCTGGAAATCTGTATGAGCTGTTTAATGCTTTCTAGGAAGGAGACAATTATGCAAGACACAGAACAATAAAACCACCAAAAATAGTTTTATTTCATATTCAAACATTAATGTTAAATTGTTTTCTAAATTCCAACAAAATTAGGGGCCTCACCGTTTGTATGTGATGTACAGATAACTGGCAAGTAACAGCCTTTGTCTGAAAGAGTTTCATTGGATGAAAAACCAGAACCTATTTTTTTTCACTTCCTAATGCAGAAAAGTGAAGTCACCATATGGAATGATCCAACCTGCATAAGAACTGTGTAACAAAGTTAAAGGTAAAATTGAAGTCTTGGGTCAGGATTGTAATCATGAGATTGTTCTCATTTTTGAATGGAGAAATGGTGCAAAATTGAAGAAGTCTCTTTAAAGTTGCATGTTTTTTTATTTGATTGAGGGGGTTTGATTGGGTTTTTTTATTTGAAACTGAATTCTTCTTTCATAATAGTATTACTCTGCAACTTGGCAAAACCTAATATTTTGACATCAATAAATTAAAAGAAAAAAGACTTGCAAAATTCAACAGCAAGGTTAAAATCAAGAAGGAATTCTTTGGACTGTTTCAGTCACACTCATTTGCATATAGTTTGAGTATTTAAGTGACTCTGATAAAGTAGAAGGCTGGGTGGGAAAAAAAAAACCAGTTTATTTTCCACACAAACCAATAAAACTTTCAGAATTCATTCACATATGTGACAGGAACACCTTAATGTGGTCAGTATGCCAGAAACAGAAGATGCAGTCTTGTTTCCACAGAGGCCAGAATGTAGTTTTCCCCTTGGTTTCAAAGGCAACAGCACTGAGCAGTACATTGTTGCAGAAGGTGATGCAAAGCAAGATGCCTCTTTACTAAAACAAAATGTTTGTTTTGTGCCAATGCCAGTGCTGATGTCAATGCTGCTACATATTGATCTAAACTTAATTACATCACCTACAGCCTGACTCAAATTTAACTTAAAAATTAAACAGCGCACAGGCAAATTCTTGCAACACAACAGAGTCAATAGATACATCACAGGTGGTCTCACTTCTTTGAATATCGACTACTTGAAACTACTTTCGTACTCTCTGCTATGGCCATGTGCCCCCCAGCAAAAAGCATTAAAACAACAATAATAAAATCCAAGAACCCACTTTTCTTTGCATAGCATTCTTCCCAATGATGACTGCTTTTCCTTGGGACTCTGCTTTTCTGTGCTGCTCAGCATGCAGCATGAGTCAAAAACCTTCACTGTTGAAGCTGACTGTAGATCAGTGGATTTATGGAAGCTAAACCTGCAGCAATCTATCAAAAAAATTTCCTTTCCTAAGGTCCTAGGCATTAAAGCCATGACATTTAATGCAATGCTCTGAGTCAGAGTTAGATGTCATGCCTCAAAAAAGAAAAACTAATGACTTGTCAGAGAAAGTCTTTGATATATCTGCATACTCCCCTTTGTAGACCAGGTAAGAACTGCAAGATGAGGCAGACATAGCACTATGTAGTTTATATTCCAGTTTTCTTATCTCTTTCATAAAAAGCACACCTTCCCTACCCCTCCATGTAACATAGACCTTCAGTAATACACGAGAATGCCATATGCTGGAAATTTTCTTATTGGGTCAGAAAAATGTCACCTAACCTGTCTCACATTCACATGGACTTTTCACAACTCATCCCCTCATTACTAATTGGAGATGGAGCACCACAAGCAGGCCAGCAGCCTTATTGTCTCTCTCTCAAACCAAAGCAGATCTCTCCTCTCTACCCACAGATAAAAGAAAGAATTCCCAGAGACAGCTTTATGGGTATCTTTTTCTTTCTGGCAGATGAGGTTTAGTTTGTGACTTGACTTGGGAAATTCTGGATGCTTCTAAATCCCCAGGACACAGCACAGATTGCAATTCTGTGGGGGCAACAAAGAGGGCAGAGTCTCAGGAATGTGCTGACCGTCTTTCTGCCCTCTGCAACCCTGCTCTGCTTCTTTGCATCTTCATTTCTGCAGAAATCAAACGTGGACAGTAGGTGGGGAGTGTTCCAATTTTATGTATGTAGCAGTGTGACTCTGCATATTACCATGGACATTATCTCAGTATATTCTGGTACTAAGCCTTGGACACCACTTCTCACAGCATTCTCCAGGAAAAACTGACTGCTCATGGCTAGCATGAGTGTATTACTTCCCATGTATAAAACTGGTTGGATGGCCGGGCCCATTGTTCAGCCTGGAGAATAGGAGACTGAGGAGGGACCTTGTCATTCTCTATAAGTACCTTAAAGGAGGTTGTAGTCATGTGGGGGTTGGTCTCTTCTTAATAACAATGGATAGGATGAGAGGAAATGGCCTCAAGTTGTGTAAGGGGCTGTTTAGATTGGATATTGGAAAATACATCTTCACTGAAAGGATTGTCAAGCATTGGTACAAGCTGTCTAGTGAAGTGGTTGAGTCACAGCCTGTGAAGGTATTTAAAAGACATGTAGATATGGCAGTCATGAAGATGGTTTTGTGGTGGACTTGGAAGTGCTTGGTTTATGGTTGGACTCAGTAATATGAAAGGTCTTTTCCAACCTGGTTTGGCATTTTTTACAGCTTCTGTCTCCATTAGGTGTTGTCTGACACATGTACCTGGACATACCTTCCCTATGCATTCAAGTGCCTAGGTATTAAAAAAAAATCTTTCCAGGGAGTTTTTTAGAGTCAATTTGACTTTCCTTTTACATTACCGTAAAGTTTAATAAACGAGGAATCCATAGTGTTCTCTTAAATTGCTTCCAGTTTACTCAAAACTAATGCTACGTTTCCTGCCAAGAAAAGCAGATTCATCTTTCTCAAATGCTAATACTCCGGATTAAGAGAAGATCCCACTGTTTTCTCTATCTCTTTTGAAATGTCTGCAGTCCCTAAATTATTTTGAAGAGAAAAAAAACCACCCCAAAGCCAACAAAAATCCTGTATGAAGTATTTTATTTCGTTACTGAAAATACAGAAGGATAATAGTAGGGAATGGTTAGAGAAGTAAAATCTGCATTTAAATCTCCTTTGAAGATGTCATAGACAGCAGCAGAGCACTTCTGTATGTTACAGTGGGGTATGGTTCAACAGCAGCATATTCTGTTTTCTGCACAGCTGAAAGCATTTCCTAACATACTTACTTTCTGACTTACCCAATGCTTATCGTCAGAGGGAATTAACGGCACTATTATATAACAGTCTTAACTCAAGATCACTAACCCAATAACCTACCTCAGTTTGTCTCATTTACAATTACTCATTTTCACTTACTCATTAAGTGAACTTAGCTCTGACTTACTCATTACATTCACTCATTTTCAGGATGATTTCACTGACTTCTTTTCTAGGGTATGTGTCCTGACTCTTTCGGCAGCTTAAGTTGGTGCTTCAGAAAGGGCCTATGCTCATCTTAAAAACATTCTTTCTCCATAAATTCAATATTACAATTCACTTAGTCAATATCTGAACGATTTTAAATCCCCTCCTTGATCTATGTGCTATTTTTTTTATGGATTCCTTACTTTTTAATTTCTTTCCCCTCTGGAAATGTAAAGCAGTAGCAGACTCTTCTCTCTGGTTTGGTTATTCTTAGTGTCAGTGCATGTGGGCTACATATCAGCCAAAGAGATACTCTCAAGGTACCCTAAACAGCCCTCAAATAAATATTCCACTGTAAATACAATTGTCAAACTCCATTTCGCTTCATTAGTTTTGTGCCTACATTAACTAAAAATACAAGTCAAATTAAAATCTAGAAATAGTCATGATTCCAAAATCTGCATATATACAGTAAATACATAGGACAACTAAATGTCTTAGGTTTCAGATAGATTTCGTGAATCTCAATTTACAGCCAGATTTTAAGAAAGCAAGAGGGAAGTTGTACTATGTCCAAAAGTCCCAAAGATGTTGCTAAAGAAGAGCAAGTTTCTCTCTCAGTGAATTTGTAACACAGTCCGTGACAAAGTCCAGGATGCCTAGTGAGACTTTTGACTCACGTTCAGCTGTCAGCTAGACCTCTGCCTTGAACTAACTTTTATTTGAGGAGATTGGCAAGGTTTAATAAGCTGTGCACAATGCTTCGCATTGTCTTCCATCAGTCCTTTCATGGGGTGCACTCACCAAGTGCTGGCTGCCTCCAGTGACTGCCAGCATCCCAGGGAGGGTGGTGTTGCCAGAAAACTCTTCAGGGGGACAGGAAGTTGCCTGTGAGTTGAAGGAGTGCTCACAGCATGGTTTCCTCTTGTTTCTGTGGCCACACTGCACCACATTACTGCTTTTTCAATACTATTCATTTTGCTTGATTGCTAAGGGGAAAGCTACACTTGCAGATGATATTAGCTTGAGGATGACTATTTCTCTTGGCCATCCAGAACATGTTGATGACACAGTCTTTAATGCTGATTTTCTTAGACAAGAAGTAAGGCATATTGCCCCGGTTTCTGAACAAGACAAAATTAAGTAGCTTAACTGTCTAATGCACTGCCAATAGCTTCAGAATGTAATCTCCTCTGTGTTAATTTACACAAGTATGATGTAGTTGACCAAGGATGAAGTATCAAATCCTCATGAATGGTCATGATGCTGCTGCTTAAATGATTCACATACTTCTCTAGGATCAGATATTATTAAGCGTTAAGGCATAGTTAATGCCTTTTTTTGTTTGTTTGATTGTTTTTTTGTTTGTTTGGGTTTTTTTTGTTTTTGACAAGTCACATGAACAGCCTTTGGACAAGATATTTGTGTCCCTACTTTGTTTACTGATAAAACCTTGCTTACCACACACTAACTTTTGCTAATGAGTCACACATCTTATGTTTATGTTCAGCACAGGGCTTGCACTATATCAGTTGACTATTTTTCTGACTAAATTTATCTCTCCACCTTCAACGCTGGATTACTAACAAAACAATTTAAAGGACTTTAGCTGGCTTCTGTTACCTTGGATAACTTCTAACACAACCCTTGCAGATGATGTGAATGGGTAAGTATGAAACACTTTTTTTTTTTTCCCAAGCAGCCTTTTGACATTGCTGAATGAGAGATGAGATTTTATTGTCCCAACTGGAATGGATAAGGTCTCTCAGACATTACTCTTTGCCACAGTAATTTAAAGTCTCTCTTAAAGGACACACAAAAAGAAGCTCGATTCAAACTATTGTAAATTTGCTGGCACTAGTACCCTATTTTACTGATGTACAGAAGAGATAACCTCTTTGTTACATCTTTCCCTAGTTAAGGTTAAATATCAAGTGAGAATTTCCTATATTTATAATTCCTGATAAATCTATGTTTGTCATTTTTATTGTATTGTAACATTATGCCTTGACAGGAAGACAGGTGTATGACAGGATCATGTGTCGAGATATATTTCAATCATGATAGAAATAACATGCCAAGGGGAAATGGGATAATGAACATCTTTATCCAAGAAGTTGCCCAGTCTGGATCTAGTTTTGGGTCTCCAGATTCTTCCACTTGCCACAAGTCCCACTTGGCACTGTCAGCTGGAAGAGGCTTTTACAACCAGACCCATGTCCCATCTTCAGCAGTACTTCCTCAGCACAGTCATTTATGATATTCTAATTCACCACTTCTCCTGAGAGTCATCTCTGACATTTAAATACACCTTTTACAGAAAGTCCAGCTACCTGTTTGCTCATTACTTTCTTTTTCTTCTCTCTCTTTTCTATTTTTCTATTTTTTTTAATTGGCCGCAATAATGGAGAGAATGGAGATTGCTTTTCAGACTTTTGCTGTCCACCTGGTTCTGAGTGAAAACGGAAGTGTTGATTTAGCAAGTGTACTCTCACATTGGTTGGGGTCTGGCCTTTTTTCTCCGTAAACCACAAAGAAACCTTGAGAATGGCTGAGGTATTTCTGTGAATAATACCTTGCATTGTGTGGCCAGGGAGACCAGAGGCCAGAAGTGCTCAAGGGAGGCCAACTTCCATTGGAATTTGATCCCTTCATTGTTCTGTCAAAGCCAGAGTGTTTTGACCTCCAGGGCACATTATATATCTCTGTTACTCATTCAGACTCTGCTCTGAAGCATTCACTATGGAGACAGTAGTGAACTCTCTGTGGTTTCAATGAAATTATTCCGCCTTCCTTAATTTTTCATATATGTGCATAAAGAGCACCACATGAAAGCCTTTTTACCCTGGCAATACTATACAAGTAAATTCTGAGGATGTAAAAGTTTAAAATGGGTTTATCTTCATTTGCATAATCAGTGCGACACAGCCTGGTACACAATTTAAAAACACTTAATTAGCCTATAGAGTGATATTGCTAATATTTACTGAAAGGGATGCTTTCCCACTATTTTTTTCTGTTTTAAGAGAGGCTCTCTCTGATTATGGTGGACTGGGAAAACATGGTTCCACATACACCATCCAAAAGACCTGTCTGAAAGTTTTATGCTCCTTTTGTTTGCTATGCCTTAAAAAATGGGTTACTCATGCAAGTGTTCATACATGGATAACATTTCAGGGGCAACTTGCAGCTCCTCATACAGTGAGTAGAGAGGGCAGATTTCAGCCCATGAGAGGTGGAGCTGCCAGTGCAGTAGGTCGGTAAACAGCATCATCTGCTTCATGGCACTGGGGTCAGGGTGAGAATGGATCTTGTGATATGGTGGAGGGTCAGCAGTTTGAACTGAGGCAGTGTCAGAACAACCTGTAACCATAACAGAGGGTATTAAATAAAACTGGACACTGGGATTTTTTTTTTGTCTGGTCATATCTACAACATCCAATTCACTAGGCATTTTTTCAAGTCAGAATGTACATTTGTATTTCTAACAGGCTGAAGTCTGGCTGACAGTTCAGTTTTCAGTCCGTAATTTTCAGTCTGTGTCTCAGTGCTTGCCTCCCTTGCATTTCTTTCTTAAAGTGTGTGATAGTTTGTTCCTTTTTGTGTTAGTAAAAGTGCTAATGAAACGTGCAATGAATGCTGAAAACAAGAATTCATTCTGTTGTAGCAAGTAGTTAAAGGCCACTTGTGGGCTTGCAACTGGAGTGAGCTGGAGTGAGCATAAAACACTATTAAAATGCATGCTTTATATAATTCATGAAAACTAACTGTGTGTCATCTGACAGACTTACCTCATTACAGGTCAGGTCTGCCATATTTCTTGTTACTGCCCTTAGTCCATAGTGTCCCACTGAAGACCACAGAGGCAATTCTTAGATGAAGGTGCTGCTGAAGCATGCAAAAACCAGTCTGTCCCTGTACTGACAAATTCAAAATTTTAGGGACATGGTATGCTGAGGGTATTCATGCTTTTTGCAGGTTCATGGAATACTCTAAATTTAATAAATGGCACAGTTAATCAATAGTTTCTGCAGTGACTTTGCAGTCAGTAGATCACTTCAACAAATGCATTTTGTAACAGAAGGAGTTCATAGAAGGCATTATCAGGGAAACCAACCAGCAAGGAGTTGGAATATTCTAATCTTGAGGTAACAAAAGCATGAATAACCATTTCAGGCTCTGGATCTGATACAACTGGCTACAGAATGGTGATATTCTTTAAGCATGCCCAACAGGATTTGGATTGAATCCAGGAAATAAACCAAAACCCCAGGCAAATTACTATTAAAATACAGACAACATCAAAGGCAAAAGCAATGAAATAAAAAGACTAAAAGAAATGTGTCAGTGCAGGGGTAATTTATTTTCATTTTATCAACCTTTGCACATAAGAAGATATTTTAGTTTCAAGAAGTGCACATTTGACAGCCATGGTTATGTTAATATCAATAGAGCAATCCACATTTTTCTCTTACACTGAGCCTTCCTTCTGTTGGTTGAACTATTAGACATTTCTCTGTTACTGAGTCCAGGTTTACTTTTGTTGTTTGTTGTTTTTTTCTTTTTCCTTCCTCTTAAAAACCCTCTTGACATTAGGAAAAAGGACAGAGAAGGCAACCAGAAGAGTAGAGAGATAAAATTCATTTTGGCTGTTACTGACAGAGAAAATAGAAATTACTTCATTAAAAATTTTGTCTAGAGAGAAATACAGATGGTTAAAAGTAGAGTTGCTTGTTAGTACAACAGTTCTCCCAAAGGACACTTGAAGCAGTGTCCCTCAAAGTCAATCAAATCTTATGATCTTAATTACAGGTAAATACAATCAAAACAGATGAGCCCAAAATTTGAAGGCTCAGCTGTTTCATATACCCCTGCTAAACTTCAGCTGACAAAGAGCCCTGTGAGGGTACCTAGAGTTGAGATTCACTCAGAGATGATCAGAAATCCTGCTATACTGAGACCAGGATTGGCAAAAACAGGAGAATTAAGTTTGACAGAAAAAATGACCAAAGTAGCTACAAAATCAGAAATATGAAGATAGGATCATAAGTAGATGAATAAATCAATTTGCAAAGCATGAGGCACATTTGGATACTGAAGTTAAAAGCCAAGTGTGTAATCGCTGTTTAGCCTACTTTTATGATCTAATGAAATCTAAGGCTGTGACCAGATGAATTTTTCATATTCATTAATTATCAGCTGCAACTTTTAAAGAAAAAACACCAAATAGATTATTAGGGGCAGAATGTCTGTGGAAGGGAATTCTTGGTTTTAATAATGGACAGAATTTCTTGCAAGTAGTTTTGGTTAAACTAAGCACATGAGCACTCAGATCTTTTTTATTGGCCAAGTGATTGAACATTTAATATACAAGCATAAATTTCATGTGTGGCGAAGGTAGCAGGACATTCTTGTCCCACTTTGGAAAAACTGAAAAGATGATATCTGAGTTTCATGATAATCAGTTGCAAAATTTCCACTATTTCAAAAAGAACCAAACCTCACTACAGTTTCTTGAATTTAAATTGAGCAGCATGATATTATTAAATAACACTTTAAAATCTGTTTAAAGTTTTGCCAGCTCCCTGATTTATAATGAAGTGTAGTGCATATACACATTTGTAAGCACAGACTTAGGCTCCATGACCACTGAGCTGCAGCTGCTTTTGGGTACCATCCCAGGCATTTCTCCAGTCCTCTCATCAGCACGTAGGTAACACCAATAGAACATTGGGTGGGAAAAGTTTAATCTCAGCACACAGAGTTCCAGATCAAGGGCCAGGGACCATGTGGTTCCTCTCTGTTTCAGCTGCTGAGGAGCTCTTAGGGAGACTGAAACACGTCATGTTGCTGGGATCCTATTCTTCTCTCTTTCCACACTATCTGGGTCCTGTCCTCTGAATTTATTGTAACAGCTCTTCAAGATCTGAACCACCTTCCTTTAAGTCTCTGTTCTGTTCCTGCCACAAGGAACAGAAGTCTCCTGTCCTGAGATTTAAATAGTTGTGCAATCCTTTAACTACCATCGTGAAACAAATAATTCATAAGATAAACACGCTTTTGGTTTAAGCATTCCGGTAAGCTGTAACAGTCCCTTTTCTGAATAAAGGCAGCTCAGTAAAGCATTAAAAGGTTCTCATGTGCCAGGCTCCCTCTTTCTTACACATCCACACAGAAGAACCTAATTGAGGGTTTATACAAAAGTAAAACATAATTTCTAATTAAGTTAGGGCAAGCGCAGTATCAGTTATAATTGGGAAAATCCACATGCAGGTATCTCCAGTTTCTACTTATTAAAGATGCCAACTTCAAAGACTTTGTTACAAACCCGTGTATTTTATATTTCCACTTAAAAACACACTGGGGCTTTTGCTAAATTCTGACTGTCAGAACAAAGGGTCAAAGCTTAGTGCACATGCATAAATATGCTACTCTAATACCTTTTATCTATTTTGGTATACAGCTACATTCTTCTGATTTTATCCCATCTGCCACTAAACAAAACTATAAAATAAGTGTCAAATCAAATCAGGGAATCCCCTTTCTTCACACGGCTGGGAGTATGTCTTAATTTAACTTCTTCTTTCCTCTAGCAAGGAAATAGGAAGACCCTTTTATTGATTTTCTGTTGAAATTTTTTGAGCAAAGGAAATAGACCAACTTCATTACCATGTGTTTACTGATATCAGAGTTAAGTTCTGGAAACTGTTATCCACATCATCCCTGAAGTCCATTTCCTAAGTAAATGTTACCTTTGGATGTTTCTGAATAAATAAAGACCCTTCCATTTTTCATTGGTAGACAATAGGCAGAATGCAGGAGAAGACAAACTCTTTATCCTGCTAAGAGTCTAAGCCCCCCAAAAGTAAAACAAGGTCTTGGAAGGCATTGTTAACAAGAAGTCCCATGGCTTGCAAATTCAGCAAGCGCTTCATGCTAAATCAGATTAGCTAAATCTCCACAGTGAACTATGCTGTGTAACTTTCTGTGACACACCAACAAAAGACATTTCTGTGAATAAACACTGATTTGACAGGAAGTTAGACAAATCCAATCCAACAACTATCTCTGACATTCCAAACAAAATGGGACCATTTAGAGAAAAAGTGAAAAAAAATCCGCAACTGGACATAGCTCCAATGAGAGGCAAAACTTTGCCACAGCTGACCTTGTGCTATGGAGCTTCTGTAATTTACAGGAGTGAAGTTGAGCACACAGGGTGGAGCTCAGAGGGGCAGTGCCCTGAACACCAACTTCAGTCAGTGCTCATCGCACAAAGCTCTCTTTGCTCTGGACAGCCACCCTTTAGCTTTACTGGGCAGTGCTTCCCAAGCACTGTGCTCCTTGAAGTTCCAGTACAAATAGGTTTTTCCAACTCTTGTGGTTTAACCCCAGCTGTCAACTAAACCCTTCGGGTTAACCCACACAAGCTACTCACTCACCTCCAGTGAGATGGAGGAGAGAATTGAAGTGTAAAAGTGAGAAAGCACATGGGTTGAGATAAGAGACAGTTTAACAGATAAAGCAAAAGCTGCACACATGCAAACTGAAACAGGGAAGTCTTGCCCCAGTTCCCACGGGCAGGCAGGTGCTCAGCCATTTCCAGGGAAGCCAGGCTCCATCCTGGGGGACAGTTACTTGTGAAGACACATATGTATAACTTTGAACATCCCCCTTCCTTCTTTGCCCAGCTCATACGCTGAGCATGATGTCACACAGTGTAGGGTATCAATGTGGTCAGCTGGGGTCAGCTGTCCTGACTGTGCCCCCTCTCAACACCTCGTGCAGATAAATCATGTTAGGCTTTCTTCTTAGCAGATACCTGGATATCTCCTAAACATACTTGTATCTACCTACGCTTCCAGGCTGTGTCCACAGAATACGCCTGGTGTAAGGGTGTTAGCCTGACTTCTACATGTTCACATGGTGTTAGCTCAGGTGGCTCCACATGGTATGGCATTCTGTGATTTAACATTGCCCTGATTTTCTATCCTTTACTACAGAGCTGTAGTAAAGCTGTACAGCTGTACAGCTGTAGCTGTACTGTCAGGCATCAAGGGCTGGGCCAAGGGCAAGCTGAGAAAGTTCACAAGAAAAATAGCCTCCTGGGATCCATCCTTCCTCAGCCTCATCTGTGCCACTGCAATGAGATTCAAATTTATGGATGTGAATTATATGAAAAAGAAAAGATATCTTGTTGTTTATAAAATTACTGATTAAAGGATTGCTTTCTCTTAATTAGAAAATAAATAAACATTTGAAGTGAACAGATGCAAACAAGTACCCTCAAACTAATTCATTTTGGCTAATCAATTCCACACAGAAAATAAATTCATGCAAATCTAGGTTTCCACATGAACACATCTTTTCAGTGACATGTTCATGAGGTCATTTGTTTCAGACTAATAAATCAGACAGTTCTTGCAGCCTACTCACCAACATTAACCTCTTTAATCAACATTTCATTTGCTTCATGGAGAAAAGTTATCCTCCTCATGACTTCTATTTTCTGATTAAGAATATGCTGAAGATGTTGAATACAGGATACAGATGGGTTTCAAGAAGGCTGGTGTTTATTCTGCCCAGCAAAGCATGCTGGAAGGCTTCCCTTATACCCTGAAATATTGTGCTTTAGTCTAGTAAATCTCTGTCAACAAAGCACAGGCAACGTAATTTGTAGCACATGAACACTTGGAAGGTAAGTGATCCAGGACCAGCAAGAAAAACTCAAAATATGAGCATTTGTTACTTTCAACTGAAAGTCCTGAAGATGAAATGAGTATCTCGTTATTGATATGTGAAATAAATCGAAATGTCTTAATCTATTTGTGCAAAGACATCCACTAATCTAGTATACTGAACCACGCAGACATTTTATCTGTTCCTCACATCCTTGAAGTTTTAGAGATTTTGTGGGTGGAAATAATCTAAGTAATAAAAAAAGATGGTGAAAGTCTGAAGTTCAACTTTTCTCACTGAAATCAGTGGTGAGGTTGCAGTTGGTTTCAATACATCAGCCTCAGAATTTTGCTGATGCTCAGAAAGCATAAACAATCTGTAAGACACTGCTTTTCAGCCAAGCCAATAGTATTACCAAGAGTTTCATTTCTGTGCGCAAAATCTCATCCTACGGAAAAATTCTCACAATTTCTTTTTATACTTGTAGGCCTCAGTGTGTGTGTTGATTGCATTCTGGACACCTCCCAGCAATCTGAACATGACCTACTCCTGCTACTTTGGCTGGTAGAGAAAACCTGTTTGCAAGTCAAAGGTTGCTACAGTTCCAGTGTATGGGAGCCAATCATCAATGCATGATGTTCATTTTGGTCTTGTTTAATTATGTGGGGTCTTTAAATTTAGGCTCTGAGAGGTATATCATAAGTTGAACTCTTCATTTTCATTCCTGCTACAGACTGAGTTGCAAAAGCAGCCCTTGGAGAGAATGCTTATAATTTTATTGCATAGTTTTGAGCTCAAGTTTTAATTCAGTATGCAAACAAACCTGATTAAAGATGATATCCAAAGAGGAAAAAGCATAACTTGCTTTTAATTTTGACTTGGAGTTTACAGCTCAAACACTTTCCACAGTGTGTCACGAAGAATTTTAACTGTGTGTACAGCAAAATACACACTTTCATATAGCCTTGATCCCAATTACCTGGTCTGCACTGCCAGGTAAGTGGTAAGTATTAGTTGCATGTTCAGTCACTCACTCCTTTGGGGCTTTTGAGAAGGCAAGAAAATATCACTTTACAAACTTCTTTCAAAATCTAGTGTCTTATACTTGCCTTACATTTGCTTCACTATTCAGTTACTACAAGATTCAAAATAAAAATTCAGAACGTTCCTGTGATGCAGTAAACTAATAACTGAAGAACTCCTCTACCAGGAGAAGCAAAAGGAGAAGAAATCCAATGGATTATTGTTTGTGTGCATGTGAAAGTTAAAAATAAGAAAACTGCAATATAAGCCTTGTAAATGGACACTTTATTAAAACTGTTTAAAAAAACCCAAAACAATTCCAAACCCAAAACCTCATAGAATCCTGGTTCTAAGTGTTGAAATCTGACTCAGAAGTGAACCAGGCTGATGACAATTCCTGACAAAAGGGATTCAGGTATTCTTCATAATTACATTACTGTTGTAACTGGAGGATGCAGTAAGAGTTTAGTCTTCCATTGATCTAAACATTCCAATGAAAAATAAGTAGGTGAAAAATAGTCTGTGCTCCAGAGAGTGTGTTTGGGCTGGTTTGGGCTGTAGACATAGATGGAACAGATAATGATCCAGAATGGAAAAAGGGAGAGTAAAAAGAGGAAAAGTGGGGGTTAAATATATAAAAATGAATATATGGCTAAAATTGATTGCAACAATAGTTTAAGCTCACCTCACCCTGAATTCCTTAGTCTTTCATTTCCTGGTTTATGAAGGAAAAGGAAATAATTAGACTGCAATGAATAATGCATATTCGTATGTCAGCCTGAGAGTACAGAGTAGTGCTTTTGCTAATTTGTAATTTAACAATATTCTGTGGAAAGAACAATGAAATTCCCTTAGTCAGGAGTCTGGCTCTGAGTCATTCTGAGAGATGCAAGCTCACAAGTCAGCTTTTTCTTCAATTTTCAGGAAAGTCCTTCTGTTGCCAGACATTAGAATGCTCTAGTACTCAGCAATTAAGAACACTGCTGATCTTTCACAGAAGAAAATTCCTGATTATTTCTTGGATTTTTTGACAGATTTTTACATCCAGAAGGGAGGCTACACTGAACTGTCCATGTAAGAGAGATTATAATGAACAAATGGAAAATGCACAGGTAAATGGAAGCATTAATAAAAGGCAAGCCTGTTATGCAAATAAGTTTTAGTTAAAAAACTTACATTTCTTTTAAAACAGATTAAAACTTCAGAACCATTTTTAATACTTAATTTTCTATTTTTTGTCTAATTGAAATAGCTGGACTGTAAGTGGACTTTTTTCCTTTTAATTTACTTTTATTTTCTCTTTCTCCAGAGTGAGACAAAGTAAGAAAAAATTAGTGTAAGAGAATTATCTATAGATTAGTTCAAGATCTGGTACCTCAGTTTTCAGAAGAACATCCAGAATAAAATCTTCAACTAGTAGATGTCACCACAAACACACTGGTTTCTTTCAAATCATGCCTGCAAAGGATCTGGCTCTCTAGATTTAGTAAAGGTAGTCTAAGAATGTAATAAAAATAATTGGTATTGTCAGGTTTTTAAATAACAGCACTTAAAGCAAGAGCACATGTTGTTACCACCACAAAAAAAAAAAGTAGTTTTCAATGCCTTGGTGCTAACAGAGAAAATTGCTATTGCACATGCACAGGCCTTTTGTAACACATCACACTACTCATGGGGGAACACCTTCCTGGGCTACTGCACCTCAGCCTGATTCAATTTTCTCAGTCCACAGAAGATTGTTCTCTGGATCCCAAGATGTCCGTTTCTAGAGGGTTGCTCTCTCTTTTTATTTGTGAAAATATGACCTATGATTTGTAAGCTGCTGCTCAGTTTTCAAAAAAATCCATGCTATAATACATATGCAGAGTTTCACGGTGGCAGTGGCATTATCCTGATGACCCCAGGTTCCAAGAGTGGACTCATCTCTTCTGAGACAGCCTGATAACTGGCAAGAGCTCTGCCAAGCTTTCCTGCCTCTTGGCCTCATGAAAGGATGCTTGGCCCTAAAGATTCCTTCCTTTTCTCCTCTAGTGTTAGCCATATACTCAGGTTTTGGCTCTTTGTTCCCTCCATGCGGAAAATGCTTCCTTGGAAAAAAAGAGGGCATTGAGGGTTAATGTTTAAGGAATGCAGGACCAGGATTAATGCTTGTGGCAATTAGTTACTCAGTGGAGCTGCCTGTGCACACCAGTTTTCCTGAGGCTTGACATCACTGGTGCGTAAGTATAAGAGGAATTTTATTCTCTTTTAACCTGAATAGGATTCCAAACTTCAATAAAGTTGGACACATATATAAGATCTTGAATCTTCTGACCCTAAAGCAGTAAAATCAACTGTATTTACAAAACTTGACTTTGAAATATAACCCTGCCATGTAACAGAAATAAACCAAGCAGAGAACAACCTCACTAGGAGCCCAGGAGAAGTCAAAACCCCTGATCCCTCGCTATCTTCCTAATTGCCATGCAATGATAGGTCCCTCATGACGTGCACAATCTGCTAAAAGTAATGAACTTGCAGCACATGCAAAGAACATTTCTGAAATACACACATAGAACTTATAATATCCATTATATTCCTCCTTCATGCAAAAGTAAACTGTAGTTAAAGGCATTATACATGCTTGCTATGTAATTACATTAATCAGAGAGAGCTGCTTCCCTGCGTTTCTCTGCTGTTGCCATGGCAGCATCCCCATGTTTGCAAAGTGCAGGGCACCCGCTCTTAATTATACTCACAAAACAGCTACATTTCAAAGGAATACAATAAATGCACAGTTGAAGTGAGGATGCTGCACCGAAGTGATATGAACAAATACATTTTTATCACGTCTCCATCTCATGCACACTTCACACACGCTCTTAGAGCATTCTGCCTAATTCCAAGGTTCCTTTTGTGCATTTACAGAAAACTCCAGATTTTTGTCTGCCAGAAAATGCAGTCTATGTTGCAGGCCCCAGAGTTATCTCTGCTTCTAACCTGGGAGCTGATTGTTACGAAATGAAAGCAATTGAGAAACGTCTTTTCATTTGTATGGATCAAAACGTGGCAAGTAGGAATGCCTTCTTATCCTCCACCAACCAACGCAAAATGCCATCGCTGCTGTCTTCTCCCACTGGTGCCCAAGTCACCCATCCAGCAGACGCCTGGTGAGCTGCCTCTCTGCTGCAGACACCTGTCTCAGTGCCACTGTGTCAGTTTTGGGGACAGTGAAGATGACACAATCAGTCTGAGGTGCCAATATGACACTGATCAAGCAGAACACAATTTGATGCATGAACCACCAGCTTGGTGCAGCACATACCACCAGCGTAGTCTTTACTTCCTTGTGGATGAATAATATGGAAGTTGAGGTTGAAATGGAAATTTACGTTTTTATCCCCATAAAGAAATAAGGGATTCCCTCATTCTGAAATTAATGCTCTCCCTAAAGTTGAACAGAGCTTATACAGATGCCGGATTGCAGACATGAATTATGTATTTTCTGGGGGTGGAATGTCATGCAATTTTAGTGTTATTCAAGCCACCAGGATCCATCAGGGAGAAGTAATTAGAATATTTCAGAGACCCAGATTTACATTTCTTAAAGCTTGTGAGCAAAATGAAATTGGCTGCCTCCAATTTACATGTCTGCAATCACACCATGAAAAACCTGTCAGATCTCAGCTTTTGGATCTGAAACCTCTGGGGGGGGGGAAACCAGGTGTTCTTGCAAATGATGGGCTTGCTTTGGTGTCACTTGCACACAGCTAATTCTGAAATAAATATGTGCTGAGTTGTAGGGGGCACTGTGTTACTGCACGTATATGAGCAGACATGGTAAAAGCCATTGGATCTGACTTACAAGGCAGAAGCTCTATTTTCCAGCTTATTTATTTCTATTCTTAGTTTCTTTTTTCGTGTGTTTTTATTTTTCACCTCGTGCATGGAAGTTGAGGTGTTCTCCCCTGGGTGTGTGCCGTAGAAAAGGAGGCAATTCAGCCTTCTTACTGAACAATGCTCTGACTGAATTATCTGGGTAAGCGACATGGCTGACATATAAGGACATGTGGGCAGTTATGTTTTGTTTATTTTAAAAAAGGAAATTAATTCTACAGTTTGGTTTGTGAGCTGTAGCCAGGTGCTGTACACTTTCTGGCTCTCTCTGCTTGTTGTGTTCATGCAGCTGCCATGGCTCCCTTAAAACTGCAGTGACTTCTAGATATGCTTTTAGTCTCATTTGATTCTCACATGCTGAGATGGGTGGCAGAAGTCTTTGGGGAGCCCTAGTGGGGCTGTGGAGTGAACAGGAGGCCAGAAGACTGTTGCAAGGCAGGAGTGAGTTGTTTCTAGCACCACGAGCTGATTCTCAGCACTGGACTCAACAGCTGCATATGCTTTACTTACCCTGCCAGCAAAACAAAAATAATGCCATGGTGGTTTGGACTACATTGTCCAGGCTCACATTTCCAGACCTTTTGGTCTGAAATAGTCTCCTGTCAGATTTGAGAAACTTACTCCTGGAAGAAGAAATTATGTGATTAAGACTTATTTATCTCTGTAAATATTTCATAATATATACATCTATGTATGTGTATATGTATAGATGTGCATGTACATGTGAAGCCTCTCCCTTTATCACACTTATGTAGAGCACAGATGTTATATAATGTTTCCAGCCAGGAACAGAGAAGCAGGGATATGACTAAGCAACAGAGCGTGACTTATGAATAACAAATTGTGCATATTCCCAAAGATATTTCTCTAGCTGATCTCCAAGGAAAGATGTCTTCAAAATGAATACATTTGAGAAAACTCCTATCTTGTAGAGGACTGTGAGGAGATCCTGGAGGACAAAGAGCAAACAGAAAAGTGAACAGAATTTATTCCATAAATTTGCATTGCTCCTTACAGATAACTCACTTGCCTCTGACAATGATTTTATGCATTGATTCTCATGATTAATATGTGGGTCAAGAGTTTTCACTCACTGCAGAAAAATGAGTGTGGTGGGATTGAACTCCATTTTGCAACTGAAGGCAGAAAGCAAACCCCTTGCAGGCACCAGAGGGCATTTTGAGGAAGATTAAAAATCCATAGCATAAGATCTAGGGAGTTCTCTCTCCTGATTCTACTTGACCAGAAACCTGTATGCAGACACCTACAGCTTTGTCACCCTCTTGCCTTGCCTCTTTGGGTTGTCAGTACCTCCTGCATGAACAAGCAACTGAAGATATCAGTTTGAACAGCAAGGGCCTTGTGAAGTGGCAGCACCAGCAAGGCAGGCACTTCTAAAATCTTTGAGCCTGTTCCTTGTCTGGAAGAAATCGGCAGAGCTCCAGTATCATCAATAAAGCATGCCAGATGTCCCCTGCTGGGACTCTTGCACTTAGGTTTCTCAGAGAAAAGAAATCTAATTGATGATAAAATAAGAGAGGAGGAGGGAAAGCTTTTAAATGCCTGAAAGAAGATTTGGAGACAGACAAGAAAGGGCCAGGGGCAAAGAAACAAGGGCACATTTGAAATGATTCAGTAAGCTAATGGGGAAAAAGAGGAAAGATATATGACAGATAATGAGAGAAGGGTGATTATTTTCCCTCTTGTCTCTGAATCCATATTTTGTCAAAGCAATCATGACTTTCCCATGGAGACAATATAATCATCCGATCCAAGGAACTTCAATTTAGACAAGACATCTACTTGCAATTGCATCCTCTCAGCCCTGGAACCCTTACTTGTCTTAGAGCTGATCAGGTGATTATACAAGGCCATTTGTTATCTGCTGAATTTCTAAAATGCTCCCCTTGGAGTGGGTGTCCCTACACAAGCACTGCAGGACAAAAAGAACTTCTGAGCTCCAGCTCTCCTTTGCCGGTCAGAGATGAGTTAGTAAAAATCCTTCTGCAGTTCATTGCAAAGGGGAGCACCCAGGGAAGAATGCCATGAAAGGTTGGCTCCAGAGTGCAGCATCTCTTTGGACTGAGCTCTTAAAAGTCGTGTTTCTTCTCAAAGGCACGAGGAGGCCAAGCCTTTCTGCTGACCTTTTCAGGCGCTCACCAGTGCAACTCTTTATTTACACTCAGATCAACCATCTTGTCTGTACTGGCTCTCTATGCCATTTTCCTTGCTTGTTCCCCAGGACAACACAGTGTAATCTCATTTATTAGCCTTGTTAACAAGGTCTTGTTCTTTACCCATTCCCTTCTGTTATCTTCTTCTCTTAATCACAAAGTTTGCTTCACTCTGTGGATTTCATACTTTGCCATGACATTATTTCCCCTCATGCAGGGCAGCACCCCCTCATGTGGATGGGCTTTTGCTTCCTGGGGGCAGATATTTGGATCCCTGAGGGACAGAAACCTCAGCATAGTTCAAATTTCCAACCAGAGATATATGATGCTGATCTGGACAGTGAGGGCACGGCTAACTGCAGCAGATTTTGTGGCTGATTGCAATCTGGGCTGGACAGGTTGTGACCAAATCAATTGTCTGCCTGTAGCAGATGCTAATAAATTTTATGGTGATGATACAACTCTGATCTTCATCTTAAGCCTGAATGCATAAAACCTAATAATCTACACTGAGGAAATGAAATGAACACCTGTAGTTTCCCCAGGAACAGTTCAACTATGGACCAACCTAAAGTATTTGAAGTTCACCACTGAGGGGGGAGGAACGAATGTTTGGGCAGGCTAATGAAACCTCTAGTTCCAAAAGAACAACTACCTGGTTTGGAAGGACTTCAAATATCTGAAAGATGAGCTCTGTGTATATTTAGCATCCAATTATCCAAATAACTAAAATGAGTGCACACCATAAATCTTTCCTTGATGATATTTGTGTCAGAACTGGTGATAAGACGGCAGCATAGAGATGACAATTTGGACAACTTCCTTTTTTATGCCTCATTTCATACCTTAGACCAACTCCCCCAGCTCCCCTGCAGCTGTCAGCTCTGTTGAGATTTATTCACCGGCAATCAAGATTCCAGGCATTCCTGGGAACATTTACACTGACATGTTCCTCTCTACCCATTATCCCTCATCTATGCCCATGTCTTCTCTTTCTAGCTCCATTTCACTGCAACTACTTTCCTCAGGCAGGGCAGTGATTCTTTTCCTTCCAACAAACTTTCCTGACCATAGCCACTCTGAGACTCAGCAGTGGTGAAAAAGTGCCACAACAAAAAAGCAGTGGGTTTCTTTTTGCCTTGGCATCATGTTATTTCATAGAATCATAGAATATTTTGGGTTGGAAAGGATCTTTAAAGGTCATCTAGTCCAACTGCCCTGCAAAATGCAGGGACATCTTCAACTAGATCATGTTTCTCAAAGCCCCATGTAACCTGACTTTGAACCTTTCCAGTGACAGCGTACCAAAACCTCTACACAATGTGTTCCCGTGCCTAACCATCCTTATAAAATTTCTTCCCAATATATAGTTTGAATCTGTCCTCTTTTAGCTTTAAACCATACACCCCTTGTCCTATCGCTATAGGCCTTGCAAAAATTTGTCTCAAAGCACTGGGAGGCTGTTAGAAAGTCTCCCTAGAACCTTCTCTTCTCTAGGCTGAACAATCACAACTCCCCCAGCCTGTCTTCATAGGACAGGTGCTCCAGCCCTTTGATCATCTTTGTGGCCTCTTCTGGACCTGCCCTGACAGGTCCATGTCTTTCCTGTGCTGAGGGCTACAGAGCTGGATGCAGCACCCAGGTGTGTTCTCACTTCAGGTGTATTTGTACTGTGTAGCCAATAGCACAGATAACACAGGTAAGGTACCGAGCATAGCTAATACCAACGGAACAAGCCCCAGAAATAGCAGAGCATTGTTAGTTAGCCTAGCTCTGCTCTCAAAAAATAAATCCTAAGCACTGAGCTGGTTCCTCTGTGCCACTCCATCATATTGATCAACTTCAGTGGCTTTGAACACACCTCTCCAGCATGGCACAAGGAAGAACTTACCACCTGAAGAGGGACTTCAAATAGTTCATCATATTCTGAACTGAGAAACAAGAGGGAATTCATGTGCAACCATACATATGAGCTACACTTAAGAAGCACAGGCTGTAACACTCCAGATTCTTTCCTACATAGATTTTTTTCTTTTCCTTCTTGCTTCCTTCTAAGTGTACATGAAACTAACTTCTCACAGTCTAGTGCCTCTTTGGTCACTGTTAAAAGAATTAAAGAGATCCTCATCAAACACCCCAATTAGCCGTTCATGTAGCAAACAGCCCATTTATTGCAAGCTATGTCAATGAGTTTTAGAACAGACAATTGGCCTTTTGGTAACTAACAAGAGTTATTGATTTTCTTTTATTGAAATGTTGCCTTTTCAGTAAAAAAAAATGAAAAATCCTGCAATTTTTTCATCTTGGATATTTGAGTGAATGCACCAATATATTACGAACTTTCTGTGCAAAAACATTCCTTTTTAACCCATTCTTTGTACTTTCAAGAGCCATTTTAATGAAGCTTCACATGTGTGACTGTTTTTCTTTAGTATCATGAGAACAAGCACTGTAACACATGGACACTTCTAAGGCAGGTTTTATAACTGAAGATGTTTGCTTTCTTAGAGTAAACAGGCCCTTCTTGTTCTACTGTTTAGTTTAGTCCAAAAGTATTACCAACAATCCCCAGCATGATATTGACATAAAAGGAATACAAACTCTTGTCCAGCTCAAGTGATTTTTATGGTCCAGTGAGTAATAAGATATTAGTCACCAAAAAGTCTTTTGACCTCATTCATTTACACCTTCTTTTCTGCAAATAAATATATTCTTCTGCTTAGGAGCTGCCTACTTGTTATGCAGGAAAAATCACCTTCCTGGAAAAAGCCGTCAAATCCAAGTCACTTTCAGCTTGCTGCCTTGGAAGTTAAGACAAATTGATGGTGTATTAACTTAGATGTAAAGGTTGTAGGACAGCAACCATCTCAAAGCCATTCTTCTGAATTTTCAGCAGCTACAGGAATATGGCAGCAAGGGCTTTGTACACACACTGGGCACAGGAAACACTTGATCTTCCCCTTCCTTTTTCCCATGATTTGAGATCTCCAGGCTGTTTATAGGAATCACCTCAGGTCTTTTCCAGCTGGGCAACAAAGTAGGCCATCTGGCCCGGACAACACTGGCTGCTGGAGAAACAGCGTGATGGTTTTGCAGCATGAGGAGAGCATAAAGAGGGACAGGTTGCAAATTCCTCAGAGATGGCACAGGGAAAGACCTTTACACTTATGAGATGGTGTTAAACAGGCTACTCGCATAACTCATACTTCTCCCAGGACCTCTGCTGGAGCAAGGATCCAATCTGGAAGCAACATCCTGTCACGTTAGCAGATGGACACAAGTAAGGCAGCCAAGACAGCAGAAAAAAATGGATGCTTACAGAGAAATCACATGAAGGGGGTTCATTCCAACTGAAGGATGTAGGCAGCTGTTAACAACTTCACAGACTGAAGTGGAGAGACATAATTATAATATGATTAGACATAAGCAAGGAACTAGGTTTAAGACCTCAGCAACAGAAAAGCAGGTTTTTATAGTATGAATCACCAGCAGACATGTACTGTTGTTCGTGAAAGCAGGTTCATTGCCCACAGTGGATCACACTGTGTCTTGTCACAAGAAGAGGCTGAGATGAGGGATGAGATACCTTACCACCCAAATTAGCATATTATCCTTGCTGGAACCATGCATAGCTCCATGCTTCTACTCAGCATGACCGTGGCCATGAAAATCTTCCTCAAAACTGGCAGAAAAATGCCTTAAACCTCTCAGTATCAAAAGCTCAGCCCTGCAGCCTCTGTAGTCCAAAGAATATTGCTGGGGACTCTAAGTATGCACTGTGAGTAAAAGGGTAGAATTAGTCTGTTTGCCAACAGGTAGTGCCTGATCTTCCAATTTCAGTCAGCTGCTATCTGTGGATAATATAAGCTGTTCTCCTGCTGCACTAATAGTATGCTCTAATAAAATCATAAGTTTCATTGCTGAACACACCTTTGTATATTTTTGTGTGTTTATTAGGAGCTGTGAGATTTAATTAGATAGAGGGCAAGCATTTTATCTTGTCATCTTTGCTGATAGATCTGAGATTCATTTGGCACAGATGCTCTTCCTGAAGAATCTCTGTTCTGCCCTAGCTGTTAATACTGCCACTTCTGTTTTTTCTTGATATGTGTGTTTATTTGCATATAGGGATTTTTCAACAGTGCATGTGAGGATAGTTTTTAGAATAGGTTATAGAATCATACAGTGATTTGGGCTGAAAGGGGGCTTAAGGATCATGTGTGCCCAACCCCCAACTAGATGATCTTTAAGATCCCTTACAAGGCAAACCATAGTATGATTCTCTGATTCACCCAGTATGATTCTATTATTCTATATCAGCACCCAGTATATTCTGAAGCTTCCTTGTATATGTGCATGAGAGCCCCTGCAGAGGGCAGCTAATGAAATAGACAAGAACTTTTATCTGAGTGCAAGTTTAATAGTGTTTCAGAGAACAATGCAGACAGGTTGCATGGAATTGCTATCTGCAGGTCCTTCAAGGAGGGGACGCAAAAACTTACAGAATTATCTGAATATTAAAGGTGCTCCATTTGAAGGCCTGAAACAAACTCAATTTTAAGAATTCAGATTTCAAGGTATTCAAAATGGGTCCCAACAAGCAGAAGAATTCAAGCACTTACATCTCTTTTGTCAGTTTGAGCTATATATGTTGTCTTGTTATTATATCTTACCCACTCTTACAACCTTTTCTGACTCCCACTGCTGAATAGGCTGCAGCAAGCATTTCCTGCTCTGCTTTTATTTAATAATAGCCATAATAAGCAAAAACCAAACAAACAAAAATTTTATTTAATCCAACCAAGTGCTTAAGCTTGCACATACCTGCAAACATATAAGTCTGTTGAAGTCTAGGAAGAAGAGAACACACTTAAAGTCAATACAGAGTGAAACATTTTTCCTGGATCAGGCTCACAAGGGCTGCTGCTAAGGTAGACTAGGAGATGACTAGTATTGCTCAGACACATCCTATAGCTGGAACTGTTGTTGCTGGGGCAATTCTCCCCAGCATGATTAGAGCTTAAGCATGTAAAGTTAAGGTGACAAAAGATTTGTGTCAATGTGCAAATTGACTTGGAGGATGAAATGTTTTAATTTTTATTTATGCATTAGACTGGCCCCATGGGAGGCAGAAGACACATCAAGGTTGATGCTACAATGCTGACCTTAGCCTAAAAGCAGGAATCTCTCTGGCACCTTTGTTACCTCCACAAAGCAGAGCAGGTTAAGCACATTCAGAGGACTTATTTTTAAGGTATTGAGAGTCTTGGCACCTAAAATAAGGTTCAGACAACAATGGAGACAACAGAGCTACTAAAATTACATACTTCTGTGTCTACATCTTTTATGGATGGATCCAGCACTCATGTAAGTGGCTGTTGTCATTTTGCTATGAATCTATGTATGTGTTTCAGTCCTCACCGGGAATGATCACTGCCAAAACAAAGCAATAATTCTATCTCTGTGTCAAGTCTCTCACTGCTGAGCCCACCAAGAAAGGGTGTAGATGTGATTTTTGTAGTTTGTGCTGTGTTAGAAAATGAGCTGCACTTGTCAGCTGACAGGTAAAAACTGGTTTTTCCTGTGGTGAAACAGGGACACATCATCATCATCATCATGATGGCTAGGCTTGGCGAACAAAGATTTGGGAAGGGCTCTACCCACGCTTGCTGCAAGCACACTGGTGGCTAAAAAGGCCAATGGGAGACAGGCAAGTCCAATTGCAAAAGGCACAGCAGAAAGTCTCCAAGGGTGGTATTGGTGAGGCACGGTTCTTCCTGCAATGTCTTTTTTCCTCCAGACTGATTCTGCATGTGTTCTCAAAGGAGGCAGCAGTGTTATGGATGGTGTGTCTCCATTTCTCCCAACTGGAGGCCAGAGTGGACCATTGATGGTGGTCAATATGGCCAAGGCTGAGGTGTTGTTTCAGGGAGTCCTTGTATCTCCTCTTCAGGGCTCCTCTCTTGTGGCAGCCAGTGGTGAGTGCCCCATAGAGCACAATCTTAGGGAGGTGGTGATCCCCCATCCTGGAGACGTGCCCTGCCCAGCACAGCTGCATTTTCAGCAGCATGGCCTCGATGCTGGTGATCTCTGCCTGTTCAAGGACAGACACATTAGACACGTAATCAGACCAGTGGATGTTTAGGACTGTACAGAGGCAGCGCTGATGGAAGTGCTAGAGGAGTCGCAGGTGGTGGCGGTAGATGACCCATGATTCAGACCCATATAGAAGAGTAGACAGTACAATGGCTCTGTAGACACTGATCTTGGTGCTTTTTTTCAGGTGTTTATTGCGCCAGACTCTTTTACAGAGTGTTCCAAAAGCTCTGTATGCCTTTGCTAACCTGTTGTCTATCTCCTTGTCAATCCTACATGATGCTTCCCAGATAGCTGAACTGCTGGACTGACTTAAGCTCTGATTCACCTATGGTGATGTGGGATGATGGAAGACTTCCTGAGGTGCAGGTTGATAGAGAACTTCTGTCTTCTTCAAGTAGACTTCCAGCCCAAAGAGCTCAGCAGCGTCTGCGAAGCAGGATGTTAAGCACTGCAGAGCTGCTACCCCAGCCTCTTAGAGACCTAGAGAGCTGTACTATGTAATTACTTTTCCTTTCCCAAAACACCTCTAAGCAGTGGTATCACTTATTAAATAATGCAAACCCCTCACCCTTAATGGGTTATAGCCTAGGAAAAAACCCAGCCTTAATGATAACAGTACAGAGACTTTTGTTTAAGTTTCATCATGAAAGTTGCTGATTGGAGCGTCCAGCATGCCTCACTGAAGAGCCAGAGGATTTAGAGCTTCCTCACCAGGGCTGGGACTACAGAAAAGCCCTGGGATTGTGCTGCTGATGCCCAGGTGTAGCAGGTCCCAGAATGGTGGTAAAGTATTGTGATGTTAGTCACTGGCAAAGGGGAGGACAAACAAACAAGAAGAAATTCAAAGAGAACATCAAACCTCTGTAAGCAACCTGAATTATGCAGGAGTAATAGAGTGAACACCAAGAGACTTGGACAGAAAAATTACTGAAAAATGTATAGCAACATCTGTCTTTTGTCTGTATTAGACTTAAAGCAGAGCTGGGAAACCTGCTTTGATGACATGCCAGGTAAAACAAAACTGTTCTCTTTCCCTCAAAGAAAATGAGTATAGAAGAATGTCGCTCACTCTTTCTCCTATTTTGCTGCACTGACCCTTTCAGACTTGCCTATACATTTTTGCAGCCTTACAAATTCAGAGGAGGCAGCAGTAGCCCCATCAGCAGTGCTGATTCAGCTCAACTGGGAGCTTAGACTGCCAGCATGTAGTTGCCAAGGAGCAGGCAGCCTAGTGCCAAAAAGAGGAAGCCTCTTTTCTGTCAAGGTGAAATATTTCCTACCCAGGATGAGCACCGAAGCCCATCCTGAAACAGTGGTCAGCAAACATGGGAATGGATGGGATATACTCTCAGTGCCAGAAACTATGTGGCCACAGGGATGCTGCCATTCAAGCTTGGTTAGAGTCACAGCTTGGTCAGAAAATGTCCCTGTCATCACAGCTTTGTTTGAAAATGTCCTTGTTCAGTCCAGTTGTTGCCGCTGTGAGCACAGAAATCACTCTGGGAGACCAGAGAGGTGATGCCTGCTCTACCTCTCACATTTTTCCAATAAAATTTGTGAAGAAAAGGCTGTAGCAGTGCCTCCTTCTCAGCTGATTCTGCTTTTCTCTTTAGCAACCAACTGCTCATAAACTGAAGGGTGAGATTTAGCCCTCTGGAGGAAGATATGCCAGGCCCTCAGAGGGATGTGTGGGGCACATGGGCATCTCACAGGCACCTCTGCACTATGCTCATCTGTAATGACGCCAGGCAGCAAACCACTGTCCAGATTACATTAGCTGAGACATAGAAAACAAAGGAAAATATATGAGCTAATAGTCCAGTTGTCCAGGACAGTGTCATCACCATCAACCAATTATGGTTTCTAAGAGTTAGTTAAAGGGCTGGATTGAACAACTTCTGAGCATTTTGACAAAAACATGAGAAGATTTGATGTTCTTTATTTTTTAAACCTTTTATTTTTTTAATAAATTTTATAAATCTCATTTCATTTTTCTGCCTGAAGTACATTAGTTTCTATGGAAACCTTGTAGTCATTTATGTGCATGGTGTTTTCTGACATCCATATGTAGAGTATAAAGACAAGTTATGTCACCGTTGTGAAATGTGGGCGTTTATAGGATGCTTATCATGATTCTATGTGCAAGAGAGAGGATACCTTTAGTCTGTTATATAATAGATGCAAAATTCCAGATACAGGGAGGCAGCAACAAGCTGAGCTGTAGAATTTAACCCACACAATCAATACATTGATAGCCACACTGAGGAAAAATGTGGGACTCACTTAATCTTTTTATTTTGCATATTTGGCATAAACATGCCTGTCTTCACTATGTAGAACAACACTGAAACTCAGTGAATTAATTACCACAGAGTCTAATGATGTAACTCATCCTTCCTGGGACAACATTCAATACTGCTGAAGAAAAGATAAAGGAAGCAGTCATGCTGTTTTTTCTTTCATGAAAAAAGAGAAAATTATACTGTGACAAAATGTGTAAATAACAGAACCATTGGCTCTGTAAGTATTGTGTTCAGGAACATTAAAACAAGCTTCCAGCAAGTGATACTTGTTTCATATGTTTTAAACAGGCTTTTATGAATCTACATTTCATATCTTCTGAAGGGTTAGTAAAACCCTTCCTATTTGAAGTATGTTTTAAAAAAACTTGCTATGTCAGTCTAGGATACTTAGAGAATAAAATTATTACTGTACCTTGGGCAGTATATAAAGCTATAATGTACCCACACAAATCCTTTGGCTGCTATGTGAGAATTGCAGTTTAGAAGGTAGCAGTCTGTTCATTGAAATTATGATAGTGTTGCTTCTTATGCATCTTTTACTTTTGATTCTTAATAGTCACAACTATCATTTGACAATTTGTTATCCTTTTAACATTAATTTTCTCTATCAAGACATGAAAATCAGCTTCCTTGAATAACCTCTGCAATGCAAATTAAACTGCAACAGGAATGTTAACCTCTGATGTACAAATCAGGTGGTATTATATGTGCTACCATAGTACTAACAGTCCACAAAAAGTTGCAACAATACAACAGGTAGGATGAATTAAATCCAAAGAGCAACTGAAACCAGTGGAATTTTTTGCTGAGAAGATATAACAATCCTGGTAATGTTATCACTTATTACGGACAACACAAACAAAATACACTTTCTCATATCCCTCCAGTTGATGTATGGGATTCTGTGTACCCTTTCTTTTTCAAAATATGTAGATTTCAAATGTATTTGATGAATCCTCTCACAGGAAGAGTCATATTTTCTCTAAGAACACCATTAGGAGCGGCAGAGGGTTCTCTGGTATCCACACTTTCCTGTCAGACTGCATTCAAGTGCCCTTCTAGTTGATTTAGTAAGGGCTACCTTCTTTGTTAGCAGCTCGAGATGAGCACAGACAATCGTCCTGATGGTGCATGGCATGACAGCTCAGTGGCTCCTGGAGCATTTGTTCCCTCCCCACCAGACCTGAGCAGAGCAAAGGTCCTGTTTAGCCACGCGAAAGGATATGGAGAGGGTTGGGCTCACAGGCGGGAGGACCACATGAATTGAAAGAATATTTAGCCCTATATAAGGCCTTGTTGTATCCTGCATCTTTAGCTTACTTTTTGCCGTGTCTGATTTGGGCAAGCTTTAACCTCCAAACTGTCAGCATAAGACCAAGGAAGCCCTATGTACAGGCAGGCCTTTGTTATTTCAGGTTAAAGGTAATGGAAAAAAACCCACTACTGGCATTACAGCAAATGAACCCAAATGGTGAAAATGTGGGAATGTGGCAGTAACAGGAACAAGGCTGTTGTTGTTCTTTCCCAGTTCTTGACTTCATTAGGAAACAAATGACCCCTAAGATAAGGTAGGCTGTGCTCATTATGGTAGGTGGGTATTGAGCTGAAGGAGCATATTTACCCCATGTGATCTGGCATTATCAGCTAGTCTTGGTTCTTATGCCCATGACAGTGCTAGCATTGAAGCCATGGCCATCTTGCTGGCAACCCAGAGGGACCTGTTCCCTCCTTGTTCAGAGCCTAAAATTAGCCCACTGTGGCTCATCATAGAGATAGACACAGGAGGCACCAGGAAGAACAGAACTGCAAATCGCTGCAAAAGCATTGGCAACTCTAGGTTGCCCTCACTTTGCCCTGAACTTATCACTAAGGCCAGTCCTCAATGACATGTCAGACTCTTCTATAAGCTGTTTCTGGTTCCCTGGGATTGCCATCAAGTAAAGGCTGATGGAGCTCTGACTTGCCATGTCTGTAAGGAAGAGTTTGATGAAGAAGCCTTTCTGTTGTATCTGTATTGCCTGACAATGCATCTACAGTGGGGTGATCCTACTCTAAATAAATTTGAGGTTGAGAAGCTATTTTTGAAACAAAATGCTAAAATACCTGTCCTGACACAGGGAAATTAGGTCTTGAAGTATGGGACTGGCAGTACTATGAGATAAAGCTTTTGCTGAGTGCTGGCTTTATTTTGGCAATGCTTGGTACACTAAACCCTGTATCACAGCTTCAGCCTCACCTTTATTTTTTTTTTGTTTCTCTTTCTGTTGTCCTCCCAAGGACAGCTGTCTGATTTATCAGGAATGTCAGATGGGTCAACTAGGAAACAACAGCCTGGTAAAAGCAGAACAAGAAATGTGGAATGACGAGAAACGCTGAATACTTATCTCAGTGCTGGCTCTAGGCTGGTTCCAGATGTCAGCTACAGGGTCCTGTGTCAGTGGTGGAGACAGTAGACCCACTGTCACTCTGACTTGCTCCTCATGAGATTACCTTCCATTTGCAGCCCAGCAAATCATAGCTTAAAACTTTCTTAGGAAAAACTGTGTATTTCTCAACTAATTTTCTGAATTAATTTCATAAAATGCTGCAAGTAACGTAATTGGATGTTTCCTAATATCCTCATGGGAGGAGTGTGGAGTGGATATGTGTAACACAGTGAGTTAACCCCCAAGGCGCATCAAGATTGTGGCTATTGAAAATGAACTGGCATTTCTGGCAGAAAGGTGGTCCTTCTTAGCTTACATTTATTGAACTCCCTTTTCACTTTATTGTCTTTTAAAAGTAGCCATGAATTTCTCCTCTCTGAGAGCATTCTTCTGTCACTGCTATAACATATAAAAGTTGTTCATGCAAAATCAATAGCATCAGAAAATTCCCTGGTGGACTTCAGGGAGTCTCATGTGTGTTATAAAGTCAGATCTCTGCCCGGGAGAGCTACTTTGGTGATTTTTCTCGGTTTCATTCTGAGAGAAGTGAAAGGATGTGAGAACCAAAGGGGGCTTTTTGTTTGTTAGCACTACAGCTGAAGGCTTTCCCTTGGAGGACAGCTTCCTAACATCAGGCTCAGCTCCCAGTGCTGAGGCACTGCTCCAGCAGCAAATGCTCATCCACAAGGCTGGGGCTGTTCCAACATTACCTCTCTTGTCCTCTCACCCCCACTGTCCCCCAGGGTCAGAGCTGTCACCACAAATTTTGGCATAGCTGGGGATTGATACGCTCATTAACTGATTTGAAAACCAAAGCCAAGGCATCTTCCTGGTGCTGGATGCTGGCCAAAGCTGGAGCCAGTTTGAGGGACTCACAGCAGCCACAGGAGAGCAGGCAGCCAAACTCATAGCCTGTGGATCGATCAGCTTTGGCTTCAGCAAATAACTCTGTGCCAGCATGGAGGATACAAATTACCAAGTGCTTGTTAAGATTGCCAGCAAAGAGGAGATTCAAGAAGGCACTTTTTTAAAAGTTGTTCAACCTCTTCACCCACTCACTGTTCAAAAACATATAGAAACCCATGGTATTGCACGGGTTGAACAAATGAAGGTCCGATGTCCTTGGCAGGATCTGGGAACAAACCTTTGGTCTTCAAAGACATGTCTTTCTATCCAGCATCTCCTGAAACTTGTCTTGACTCAGCTTCAGATGATTCCTCTTTTGCCATTTTAAAAGGTTTAGTGTAATCAGATAATACCTCTACATCTTTATATTTCTGTATCTATATATCTCTGACCATATATATTTATATAATCAATAGATTTTTTAAAGACTATACATACATACACACATATATATCATCACCATCACCTCTAAGCCTCCTCATGTTGTCATTTCCTAAGGGTTTCCTGTAGCTTTTGCTGAGAAGGATACCCTGAATATTTTTGGGTCTTTAACTCTGAGTATAGCAGTTTTTCACAGGCTTTTTTGCCTCAAAGGATCAGTTCCAGAGGGTACAGCTCGAATATTTTTCTCAGAGCCTTGCAGATGTGCTAGAAGCAATATCAGACAGAGTCAGTGTGGTAAAGGATAAAATTGAAGGGACGCTCTTCCTTTCCTGCTCCTTTTCTACTATGTTAATATTTAATATTTAACAATAATTTATCAATAAGATTGCACAGACTGACATTTTCTTGGAACTGTGATTGTTTTACCATATCCGTTCAGGGTGGGGAATGATCATCATCAGCCGACACATGGGGAGAAGTGGTACTTCAGAGAAGGGAAGTGTCATCCCCATCACATGGGAAGAAGACACAGCTAGCAGCAGGAAAAACTTCTGCACAAACCATCACAAACCCATTTTTCCTCCAAATGCATGAGGTTTGCAGGTTCATGTTCTGAAAGATGTCCAAGCTTCTTTGAAAGCATAATATAAATGAGAAACTGCCTGCCCTACCTGTGCTCTCACAACAGTTTTCCCAAGAAGAGTCTTTATCAGCCCATGTTGCAAACATTAACTGGATTTCAATTATGGCATGAGGTACTTCACTAAAATGTGAAATAGAATTTTGGTGATAGAAATAATATTTATGCAAGCAGACTTTTTTTTTTTCTTTTGCTTTCAAAAGTCAGCAATCAATTGTTCATCTGTGCTGGAAAACTCTACATTAGCTTAAAAATATACAAAATATTATAAAAGCATCAATTTCAAGTGCTTTGTGGGATATGGGAATTGTCATCAACTCCTCAGCATGGACTTGAACGCTATTCCAAAGAAATTTGGAAAATCAAAGCAACCAGATTTTACCACCATGTGCTATAGGAATATGATGATTGGTTTCTAGCAAGTGAATGCCTTCAGTTGACTTTATTTTCAACTATTTTTATCTTCAACTAATTTTATTTCCTATCTCGTGTTAAGGGCAAAACATAGGAGAATAGAAGTTTCAGTATATTTGACTAGAATTTCTTCAAGTCATAGTAGATGTCAAAACCTAGCATGCTTAATAGAGGTTCAATAAGCAATACTCAAAGATGCCCAACACTCACAACCCACCTAAGGAGAAAATAACATCTAAATCAGTGTTTTCATCAAAACAGCCTTGACATTTCTCCTATGCTATTTGACTACACTTTAAACCAAAATGATAGCTGTTAAGATTGCTCTATATGCCATAGTCTCTGCGTAGGAGTTAGATCCTTTTGCAGTCTCCAGAACGAGCCTCTTTGAAGTGAAAAGATGATTCTTTCGCTGTGTTTTTCACGCAAGGTCCACTGACTCTTTCACATATCTGTGGCTGTTGTGACACTGAATTATTCAAATGTCTGCTCTTGGTTTGGTTGGTTAGAAATGAACTTACTACAGAAAACACATATATCCATAGAGTCTTGCCTACGCTTGTTATCCTCCTGAAGCCCCTCAGCAGCTGCCACTTTAACCTTTCCTACTTCAAGGAAACAAGTCGGGGCATGAGGACTATGCATTTGGCTTTCCTCCAACCCATAGCACCATGCAGCCATTGACAACTGCCTCCTGCCCCACTTTCTGCTGGGCAAATCACTGCTGCCTTTTGAGCTCCAGCTTGGAAAAACAACTTGTCATGGAACTGAGTGCAAGGCATGGATTTTGCACAGCTCTAACCTAAGCTACTAGGTCTGAGCACTTTTAGGGAAGTGCCTTACCAAGATATTGTGCTCCTTGTTTGCACAGTGACCTTATGTCATCCTGCTCGAAATCTGAGTAACATCAAAATAAACATCCACATATCCACAGTGTACTAATTAATATACTGTAGATCTATTTCAGATTATGAATTATGTGTGCTATGTTAGGAGAAAAATTCCAAATTCAGAGCACGCACACAGTCCCTAGCCCTAAAAACTGATTTTTACCATGGTCTAGGAAGGATCCTAACAAGACAATAGAGAATATTAAAAAAAGAAGGGCAATATCATAAAAAGGATACATTAATAGAGGAACACAAATACTGTGCATAACAATCTATATGAAATATTGACGAGATCCTAGAATAGCTCCATATAATATAGTGCTGTTCAGATACACACAGTGGTTCAGGTACTCAAGGTATTTAAAACACAAAAATGCTCTTAAGACTCTGTTCTAATGCCTGTACATGTCAAGCAAAGCTGAGCAAGACAGTCCAGACAGTCAGCTAAGACCCAGAACTGAGGGAGATATAAGACATTGCTCTAAAAGTATATGGATGTGTAACTAAAACTTAGCATCTTAACTCCGTGTATCATTTACTCTAAAAACCATCTTTTTTTCAGTGTAGCTATGCCAGCACAACAGACAGTGGAATTATGTGGACACACTCCAACAAATCATAGACTTGCAAAATGGTTTGTGTTGGAAGGGGCCTTAAAGACAGTCTAGTTCCAACCTCCCTATCATGGGCAGGGTCACCTTCCACTAGACCAGGTGGTTCAAAGCTCCATTCAATCTGGCCATGAATGTTTCCAGGGATGAGACATCCACAACTTCTCTGGGAAACCTGTTCCTGTACCTAACTAACCTCATAGTAAAGAATTTTTTTTGTAATATCTAACTAAAATCTACCTTTTTTTTGGTTTGAAGACAGTCCCCCTTGTCCTATCACCACAAATCCCTCTTCAGCAATCATGTGGGCCAGAAGGTACTGAAAGGCTGCTTTAAAGTCTCCCTGGAGCTTTCTCTTCTCCAGGATGAAGAGCCCCCACAAACACACATTGCTGGGTTACACTGAGTTTCTGGTCAGCCAACACCTCCAAGTCCTCCTCAGGGTTGCTCTCAGCCCATTTTCTGCCCAGCCTGTATTTGGGGTAACTTACTGCAAAGGGACTTTAATTAGGGGGAATCCTTCTTATGACTACACCTTTGCACTCTGTCCTCGCTCTGATCTCCCCAGGTACCCCTAGGCAGACTGGTGTGGCTGTGCCTGTACCCTGGTGGGCGAGGGAGCCCCTGACCCAGGTAGTACAACGTCTCAGGGGCATCTTAGTGCAGTCACCTGTCCACTGCAGCAACATGAGGCAGGAGGCAGAAAGCACTAAAGCCCACTAGGGAAACTTTGTGTGGTACAAGCAATTACTTACACTGAAATTAGGCCACAGAACTTAGCCTAATTGCACTTACCATGAATTGCACAGTATTTCAAATACTTGATTATTTAAAATGTCTTAAGATTTGTGCTGACCAGAGCTAACTAGAAATCCAGTGTTACCTTTTTACTGATCCCTGAATTATTTTTGTTGTATTTAATTACTTGTAGTTATATAGCACTTGAAGATCAGCACTTTTATTACATAAACACATGACCTGTTGTTCCAAGGGCTCGCAGTCACTGAACACGTGGCACACTCTGTCTCTGGTGGCAGAGGGCAGGGCATCAGGGCCAGCTGCAAGGCTGTGAAGAGGGTTTTCTTGCCGATGCCTCAGCACCTTCTGGCTGCAGAGCACTTTCCAAGACTTACCCGTGAGATGGGATTCACTTCATCCAACACTGGCTGGGTGTGTCAGCCAGGTACCTAGCTCAAGCCCATCTCTCTGCCAGACAGTGAAGAAAGAGACACATTCAGAGGACAATTTATTTCCTCTGTCTCAAATATTATTTCCAGATGAGTCATTCCCCAAAGGACCATTTCTTTCTGTGCTGACCACAGCTCCTCCACTTAGGAGGAGCCTAAGGAGTCATCCATCATTATTCTGTGCCTTCAGAAGTACTAAAAAAACCTGCAAGGAACCACTGAAAGGTCTGTTGATAAAGAAAATAATTAGATTTCTTACTTCAAAGCCAAGCAAGGTCTTGCAAACTTGATTCACAGATGAAGCCCGAACCTATATACAGTCCATAGCTTTTGTATCCTTGATTAAAATACAGTAAGTTTACAAGAGAAGGGAACTGAAAGGCAACACTTTGCAATGTTAAAGCAATGTATTAGACACCGTAGAAATGTTGACATAGTCTGGCAACATAATTTTCTGTATGCTAAGTAATTACCTGAACGGATTTTTTTGTAACTTTCGCCTGATGAGAGACATAAATGTATCTTTATGGAATTTGTGATGTGTGTAATTTTGTTCGCATCCTTTGGTTTCCCCTACACTGATAATATTCCACATTAGATGCATATCATATTCTGAAATGAATGAACTAAATGACATTCCTTGGATTTACATAGAATAGTCAGTATGTACCATTTTTGGGTAAATAAATAAATAACAAATGCATGCATGGCACAGTTTTGATGAAGGAGGCTCTAAAGAGCTATATTATTGACTGTGACAGTTCAATTGTACTTTTCTTTGTTTTCCATGTTAAGTGTTTCAAAAAGAACATCCTAATAAGGGTTATACCTCCTCCAGAGATTCCCTGACTCAGCTGTGACACACACAGTACTGCACATGTGCATCCAGAGATTCAGACATGTTCCTTATGCCCAGACTATAAAAGAAACTAACGAAAAACTGTCCTGTTAATCTTTTGCAAATCATCACTAATCTGCTTCCCACTGTTTTTGAATACTCTCTCCTTTGGATTCCTCTGTACCTTGTTGTTAACTATTTGATCAAGCAAATGTAATTCTGTCTGGTAATCACAGCTATCTCTTTGTACTTAAAACAAATGCCTGCATATTTTTCAGGAAAAATGTTTTCCACTATTTCATGCTGAGCTTTATTTTTCTTTAATGAATGGGTGAATAGAACGTTCTGTACCAGCATGTAAAAGCTATAGACTGCACAGGTTTGCTTGCTGTTCTAGCAGAGAATAAAAATGTTTATTAAGGTGTTTGTTTTCCACATTTTCCTGAGATAAGAATACAGATTGTCAAACTGTAGTTTCAAAATAGGTAGATAAAACCCTAGTTTTGTTCTTTTCTTTTTATTTATAAGAATGTCCAAAAATAATACATGGCCACATCTACAAAAATCCTAGTACATTAAACTTCCTCAAAAGTGCTATTTCTTGTTCTTTAAACAAATCTGGCATTATTTTTGTTTATGAGACTGCATACCTATGGACTTTTAAAAAAAAACCTAGTCTGTATGATATTTGAGAAAATTAATTCCTTCTGCATAGCATTCAGTGACAGGGAACAAATTGCAAACATCCAAAAGACAAGAGCAGCTTTACATTCACAAATCCTGGTCCTCATGAAGGATTTCAACCACTCTGATATCTGTTCTATCTGTTCTATATGTTATTATTTCTTCAGCTTTACAACAAGTGTATACGTATTTTTCCATAACCTCTGCTCATTTCTATTGCAAAAGAGTTGCTACTACTCTCTGTCCTAAGTTTCCACACAATAATTCGTGCCAGGTGTTGAACATTTATGTCTTTCAAGTTCTGAAGACGAGAGGTTAATCAAAATTAAATTGCTTAAATTAAGTAAGATAAAAATGAGAGAAAATTGTTATTTGAAGCTGACAGACAATGCGGCTGCACATTTGGAATGAAATGTGAGTCTAAATAGGAAGTAACGATAGGAGATAAGAGAACACAGGTGTGTTGGATGTTACCTAGCAATGAAAGCCCTCTATGATATGAGAATTGAGAATTGATTTGGAAAGGGCAAAACTATCTAGACAGGTATGTACTGAACAGCAGCATAAAATTCATAGCTTTTCATAACAAATAATCCTGAGGTTCTTTGTATATTTAACTGATAAAAAGTTGGCACCTTAGAATTGGAATCACACCATGACAGAATAGTTTAATACAAATCTGTGCCAATAACATTAAATTTTTGGAAAGACAGAAGCTTGGGGTGAAATCCAGCTTCTACTAAGAACAGGTCTTTCAGCATTGCCAAAACTACTCCTTGGATTTAATGCTCCATTTGAAGGACCGTAGCCATAGCAGGACTGAATCTGCAGGAGCATGCTGAGCAGCACGAGATACTGAGCAGCACGAGATGCTCAGCACACCCATGCAGCAAGGACTGCATTGTTACCCATTTGCAACCATGTCCTCCATGCAGGAGAGCCCATCCTGGGTGAGACTATCCTAAATGAGTTTCTTTACCCCTTTGGTGGATACATACATCCATATACCCCTGCGTGTGCTGTACCTGCAGCAGCCCACTGTTTGTTTTGGAGGTTTCTGTTTCCTCTGGCAATCTCCTCCCAGGAAGCATATTAAAGTGAACTGCCTGTGGAGGCTCTGAGGAAGGGACCACAGCAGGCTAAAAAAATGGAAACACCGTATTACAGTATTCCCAAATTTGCTAAGAGCAAGGAAAATTTGGCTTCTTTCAGGCATCATGGGAGGGACAGCTACTGACTGTCTTTGGAGATTTCATTACCATGAGTGGAAGGGTTCATTAATCACACGGTGTGGTCTTCTTTAGCAAATCTGTGACATGTAAAGTGGTACTGGAAAGGTCGTCCTGTTTAATGTAGGATAAATAAACGTAATCTTATTTTAGTAAGAGTCAATCATATTTCAGTGTTGTTAAGGAAAAGACTGTGTCAAATGCCAGCATCTTTAGTAAACAGGTTTGTTTATTGTTTTCTATATCTCACAGTGAGTAGAAAATGACCTTGCTTGAACAAAAAGTACCAATAATATGTCAAAATAACGTTAACATCTTTCTCTGATTTACCAGGTTTTCCTATTTCAAGTGACCGAGTAAATAAAAGCCAAAGTGAAGAAATCAATAAGAGGGAGCTCGATGATATGAAGTCTGACAGAGGAAAAATACTCAAAGTGCAGAAGCAATAATCCAGCTTGGATAAATAAATGCATATTTATTTACAGAGATCCATTATTTTATATGTATTATGATATTATACACGGAGTTGAAATGTGCATAACCAGTAACCAAAAAGGGACAATTGATTAATAATTTTATGAATTACTTCCTTATTCTCTTTCAAAAAATCTAACTGTATGAGTGAATATTTAAGTTGGAATATACAAAGTGGATGTGGTACAATGCTTTTAATAAGGTAATAAAATACTTCATTCAGAATGCTCAGCCTAATTAATAGACCGGTCAGGTCAATATACCAGGTACGTTGCTTTTGATGCTAAGTTGCCAAACTAAACAACTCCAGAAAACCAGAACAGATGTTCTCAGGGATAAACAATCTGGGTCATTTCTGTAATTACACATTTGCATGAGAACCAAGTCACTCTGTAGAATAAAGTATTTTTCAGACTGTATTCTCTGTCAGTCATCAAGTGAAATGACCGGAGTGTCTCTGACAATGGGCTTTTTGGCCTTCCTTTTCTACAATGTTATTTTCAGTGCACTTTTTAATCATTCAGTTAACCTGTAAAAGATGAAAAAGGCAAACAGAGCCTATGTGGTTTGTCTGTATGTAACATGAATAATAGGAATTAAATTTAAGAAGCCAAGAAGCTTATTGCTTATCACAACAGGTAAGAAAATTCTCACTGAGAAGTTTTATGAGAGCTGGTGTCTCTCAAAATACACCAAAGTAAAGAATATATGTGGAAAATTAGGCAGTCCAACAAGCAAAAGAACAGTAAAAACCCCAAAAGACTCTACTACTTTCACTATTTTTCATTCCACAAGCATACAAATAACATGGGTAAACACAAATTTCCTAGATCTGCTATGCATAAATCTAGTAATATTTTTTTCACATGGGTAAACTTCACCAGAATATGGATAGGTAAGGAAGCAGTGTGCCTTGTAGTAACCAGCAGCAACTCTACTTTCTCATAAAGTATCTCTGATAGTCTGAAGTCTGATGGGTAGGGGCAGGAGGATGATGGAAAAAGAATGAAAAGGATGCAGGTAAAGAAAAATATACAGCTGTAGAAGATAAGACAAACATTTAAACTCTGTGAGATTTGATATATACATGAGTTTCTGCTTGTGATGTCAATCTAAGAAAATGTTTTCTCCATTTTAAAATTCAGGGCCATTCCTACAGTAACATATTACTCAATTGCTAAAAGGGTGTTATGCTGCTTTCTACCAAAACCATGGTATGTGCTTGGCCCTCCTGAGACACACTCAGACATTCATTCTCGCTGAAATGCTTGTTCTCATGTTTAGTCAACATGACATTAAAATATATATTCAGTGTTGCTGGTGTTTAGTTTAAGATAGTTTTTGAAAAGGTCAGTATTCAAAAAGTGGCAAAAATATGAAATTTCATCTGAAGATATTTGGAAATGTGGGTACTCTAAAATTTGGCCATTTTTAGAATAGTAAATTTTCTGATATGAATACTTGAATTCAAAAAACTTTAAGCAGTTTGTTTTGTAGAAGTTATAACAACTTGAGAGTTCAAAGAAATAAAATATTTGAAATACTATATGTTATATTTAAGCAAAAATTTCAGCATTAACAAAAGTATACAGTCAATGTTTCTTTCTGCAAAACTATTTCTTATTTGTCCTTTTCTCATAGTCTTTGTCCTTCCTATCACTGGAGTAATTGAAAAAATCAAAATAAAAAGAGGAGGTGGCAGATTTTTCCTTACTTCCCAGTTGAAACAGTTAACTTCTCACCAGAAAAAGAGTGAACTGCTATTTTAGGGTTTTAGTATATTTTTCTTGTTAGTCATAGAAAAAAATATATATTTGAAGATTTAAATTTTGCTTCTATTCATGCAAAGAGCCCTACTTTTCAATCCCATTTTCATTGGGGTAGGGGGGGCAGCGGGAGGGGGGGAGAATAAGGGAAAAATTATTTGCCATTATTTCAACACAAAAATGTCAAGTATTATAAAAATATTCTCCCAATCTTTCTAAAGTGGTATTTCCCAAAAAAAGCACTGGAACTACAATCTTTCTGAAATATTCCTACATAAGAAGTCAGACCTTTCAGCTAACTCTTTAAACCATTTTAGCTTTCGTGCAAAACACTCACTGAATTACCACACTTCACGATTACATCCACCAAAGACTTCAGGGATGTGAGATGAGATTAGATGCAAGTTAAACACTTAAGAGCAGGAGTGTGGTCCTGAAGCTCCTGGACAGCCACGGCCCAGTCCGGGTGCTACCCATGACCGGACTTTCCCCAGCATCTTTTGGTGAGGGGGTATCATATCTCTCATATCATATCACATCTGTCTGTACCTGCAGAGCAGCTCCACCAGCAAGTGCTGCAAGATGGGGCACCTACCTGGGCTCAAACCTGTTCAGCTGGGTGAAGTTCATGTCCTCTGTCTGAAGGGAGATCCATGCCACCCTCTATTTATGGCCAAAAACAAAAGGTATGAAGTCAGACATACCCGAGAACCTGGATTTGAAGTGATTTATGGTGGAGATTTAATCCTGCCTCGTGCGGAAGGGCAAGTGAGCACTGAAGCATTTATGCTGGAAAACCCTTCTCTTTCTCCTGCCTCAGCTTCAGAGGAAGAAAAAAGCCCTAAACCAAACATCAATTAATAGAGTCCACCCCCAGTAGCCTAATGAACTCTGCATGCTCAGGTGAGCTTCCTCAGCAGTGAATAAACTGACTCTGTGCCCCACTCCTTAAATAAGATTTTTCATAATGTAAAAGGCCTCTATTAGATATACATTAAAAAGCATGGAGAACTGCCTCCACCACAAACACAAATCAGTGTGAAGTATTTTATGAGCTCAGTCAATTTTAGATCAGTATAAAAATACAGCTTTATTCTTGGTGAGCAGAGCAGCATAAATAACCCAAGTAATTCTTCAGGGAGAAGTCTGAAGGTGCAAGCAAAAGAAGCCTGAGAAAAGAAAAGTCACACAAATAGAGAGTTTATCTTTTTAACATCATCTGTATCTACAGTATCTAGAATACAGAAATAAATCTATCTATGGTCCATCAGGCATAAAATAAGCTTTCTTCACGAAAACTTTGAAAGATAAATGAACAAATATTAGAGGGGATATTTTGGTCTTAACTCCTAGCCTTAAAGAAATTAAATTGTTCCAACAACTATTCTCAACACCTTTCCATAAAGTTGATATGAACATCCCACCTCCACTGAGAGCTATGAGGATATTGGAGAACTTTCCCCTTGCTTCTGTACTGCTAAAAAATTTTCTTTCCAAGGTGTGCTGGAAATTCAGTATAGTGAGCTGGTAACCTGCTTCAACAGCAGAACTCCAACTGTGTGCCCACACAGACCTGCTGGGCAGGATTGCTGTGGCCAGTATGTGGCCATGGGTTTTGTGTTGGTTTGGCTAAGCCTCGGTGTTGAAGCCTGTCCAGCTTGCTCTGTCTGACCTGCCCACAGCTTCACTTAAACTTGCCTTGGCAGTAATTGCAGTTTTCCTTCTGACCAGGTGCCTGTGGCTATTTTGCTTTATTTTGCTTATTGCTATATGGTACTGCTGTAGTTTTGTGACTGCACAGTAGTGACGCAGTAGGAGAATTACCTTCCTGGTGAGACCGCGTCAGCTCTGGGATGTGTGGCTATGAGGTATGGCGTAGGGGAATGCCAGCACAGGGTGATGGGAGATGGGACACAGGTTTGGCTCTGGACACCCCAGAGCTATTATCAACTCACCAGTGTCAAAGAAATGCAGACTTGAAGCTGGGTCAAAACTGGTTTCAGGGGAAGTAAGTAGAACAAAGCAACAGTATCTAGTATGTGTATAATGCTCTGTATTTAGCAAATTTGGATCTCGTATAGAGCTCAGGCCAATTAGGAAAGAGTAAAGATACAAAAGCATGTTAGCTAACACAGAAAAATGAACTCAAATAGATCCTGGAGTGAGGAAGAAGAAACTGCCTACATGAACATCAAATCCCTCCTGGTGAAGGACTACAGATGCCAATGACTACCCATAACCCTGCTAACTCCAGCACCTGTGTAAAAGCAGCAGCCCTCAGACCCAGAGGAGCTGGGGAAGAGGGAGAATTACACCAAGAGAAGGGATAGACACTGAGTTTGCATGTCATGTCACAGTTTTAGCTGTACTATTATTACTATTACGGTTTATACTTTTTCTGCATAGACATAGTCTTTCTTTTTCTGCAATAATTGTATCTGGATTAATAATGACTCTTGGATTAGACTCCTAAGGTTTCAATGATAATAACAATAAATTACTATCTTTATATATAAGTTGTTTCCACTTTGCCCATAAAACAAGATATTGAGCATAACAATTAACTTCAATAGATTTCAGTCATAAAAACGTTACCTATTAGCAGTACTGAAACGAAGTCGTTTCCTCATTAGTTTAATATGAAAGACTAAACACGCTCAAAACTTTTAACTTAAAACTGGTATCAGCTGAAGATTCATTGGCACTCGCCAAGACTGACAGGATATCAAGAGATCAGATTTTCAGGTGGTGTAAGCTGGTTTCTTTGGTTGTGTGGGAAAAGCAGAGCCCTGATTTCAGGCTCTGGTTCTGGGGCACATGGCTTCCTTGAAAACCTGAGGTCTGGCACAATAGTAACACTTAGTATAAGGGTAAAATCTTGCTTCTTCTGAAGTCACAGTGAATTTTGCCACTCATTCCTACTTGATGTTTCGCTCAAGGAAATTTCACCCCAAACTAAACTCTTCACCCAAAGAAGTCCAGGAGGAGATCAGAATGGATCACAGCCGCCTGTTCAAGCCTGAGTCCCCTGTTGGGACATCATTACCAGTCCTTGTGCACTGCTGGAACTGAAAGCATGGACACAGCCTACAAAAATATTAGAGCAACACACAGTATTCTGGAGCTGTTGCCTGTGGGATTTTCCAGCTGTAGTTCAGAGACGCATATGGGTGCATTAGATCAGCTGATGATACAAACCACATTATAAATGTGAAAGAAAAAAAAAACCCAAAACAACCCAAACAACAAAAGCCCCAACCAACAAAAACCAACCAAACAAACAAAAAAAAAAACAACCAAGAGGAATACATCATATGCACCTGTGATTTTAAAAAATGAAATAACCTTATTAGAGTTATGACTAACTGGAATGCCTGGAAGAGCTGTACCACAGCAGAAAAAAAATCAGTCCTATATATATGCATACCTATACATCTCTCATTTATTTCCTTTAGATTGTGTGATATGCAGGAGTAATTTTTAATTAAGCTTCAGCTTAAAATGCCTATATGTGAGTATACATATATAAGGACACTTTATAATGTTGATCATAAACATGATATTTTAGTTCCCATACAAAATACATCAGGAAAGTTGCTGGTCTATTGCTTGCCTATTTCAGTCAAGTTACACCATGTAAAGATGTAAGTCTGTAAATCAAGATTATGGGTGACCTCTTCAAACTGGGTACACTTCATACACCCAAGGAAAGTTCTCTTGTCCTTAAAATAACCAGTGATTTTAGATAGCCAAAGTATGTGGCTTCATGCAGTGCTCCTCTGACTTCTTAAGCACACATATGCCCAGCATTACTTTTATTGCTTTGTCATGTTAACCTCCATGTTAGTGCACAGAGAGTATGGAACTCAACTATTCAGGCTTAGATTTTCTGAGAAATTAAATATCTGGGTCTGAATTATTCACTACTGGATCATTTTACAGTCTGTTGAGAGACACAGTTATTTCCAGAGGGTAACTCCTCTTCCTCTAAGATACATCTTTAAGATAAATTGTCCTCTTGAAGTACCTACTTCTCTTAACCGGGCTTTGAGGGTGACCAGCTCAGACTGAGATGTCTGGAAGTTTGCTTACTTGAGGTTAAGCAAGATGCATCTCTCTGAGTCTGCAGTGAAGGCACACACTCTTTGTCAGTTCTTGCCTGTATCTAATTAGGGGGCCACAGAACAATATCATCCGCTGTGCGTGACTCAAAAGATTGTTGTGATTTGAACTGTTTTGCCTTCTGTATCTATTAAATTTTAAATTTTATAGACCAATTGCTGAAGTCAAAGAATGACTTGGGAAGCTAAAACCTGAGAACTCTGAATGATTTTTCATTACAGGCTTCCAATTTTCTGTGAAAATTTTCATTTTTTTAAAGCATTGTGTGATAATTATAAGAAATGAAATACTTTTAAAGTTATATATTATGTTAGAACGATTTCACATATGATAAAAAAAACCACACTCCAGCATCTGAGCCATTCAGTGGGAAATAGATCTCTATAATCAATTAGAATTTTAAATCAGTATTCTAATTTCCTTTCTTATTAATTGCCTTTTTGTTTTTAAAAGAACATATGAATGCTTTCAGAATCCAGAGAAAACTAATTAACTGTATGATGATAAGCATAGAAGAGACTCAAACCTTTGCAAACACTTGTTCTAATAACATTTTATTAGCATAACACTCATTAATTTTTGACAAATTTGCTATGAAGACTGTTGCATCAGACACATGATGATGGCCATCACAAAGCTAAATGCTATAAAATCATCTTTAAATGCAACAGTAAGCTTAACATAATGGGAAAAAAATCTCTGAATGGGAAGCTCTTTTCATGAAGTAATTCAACAGAGGGGAGCAGAGCTCCAGAGTAAGCTCGGGACTGCTGTTTTCCTGCCAGATGCAAAACCTCAGGGATGACACATTTCTTCCTGGGGGGAAGGATGCTGGGACAGCCTATCCACTCCACACCAACAGCATCAGCCTTAGGGGAGATTACAGCTCCCACTCTCCTGCCAGAGGAAAGGCTGGTGCAGGAGTAAACGGAGGAAAAAATATCCGGGCTGTGTTTGTGCACAACAGAAAGGCAGTGAGCAACATTAAGAGACTCTGCAGGCAGCAGCAACAGAGGCGAGGCTGCTGTGGCTCTCCAGGTATGGCCCAGGTAAGGCAGGTGATCCCAGTGGGCACATCCACACACATGAATCATAGAATCGTAGAATGGCTTGGGTTGTAAGGAACCTTAAAGGTCACCTAGTCCCAGACCCCCTGCCATTGACAGGGACACTGTTGGTGCTAGACCTGGTTGTTCACACACACTTATACGTATAAACAAAGACAGACACACAGAGAGCATTTTAGTTCCGGTTTTGCATTTCCTAGGTGTGCATTTTTTCCTTCCTTGCTGTTGCTGCCCTTCAAAACCAGTGTAATCAAGGCTAGTGCTTGGACTTCAGTGTGACCAAATGCAGACACTGCAAATCCAAGTACCAGGTACACCTCAGGGCCACATTGTTTCTCTTGGTGTCCAGTCATGTCTACAAAATAGCTTGACAGTAGCAGGAAGCTAAGGATTTCAAAAGGTGCAATACCTGCCGCCAAATGCAAAGTTTATATCTGGAAGTGGTCATGGGCATTTGTGAGTTTCATTAGCTCCAAATTTCTCTGGTCTGGTCCCTGGCCTTCGAACTCCCTGCAGCTGTAGGGCATTAGTTGTACCACTGGAGCCTGTCTTCTGGTGAATTTTTGTCCAAAAGGAAGTCATCTTTTGTGCTCAAACACCTGACTCTGGTAAGAGTCATAGAACAGTAAATCAGGATGATTGAGAAACTCACTTCAACTGTAATAGAAACGTGACTGTAGATACACCTTCAATCAGATGAAATGAAATGAAGATTTTAAATAGAAAAGAAAGAGGGATAGAGAACATGGCATTTTGCACACAGGAACACGTTTAACGCATTCCTAATGCTATAGTCCAAAGAAAATAAAAAATGTGTATAGTGTGCTGGACCTATCCTCAGCTCTGTGGTGAACACACCAATGCACTGCACTGGCTGCTGACAGACACTGTATGAGGCAGAGGCAGCCAAATCCTGTCCCACTCTGCCAGCTTGGAGGATGCCCTGGAGCCAAATGTCCTCAGAAGTATACACACATTTTGTTTGTATGCACAGTTTTTGGTTTGGGGAGATCTAGTAGGTTCATGCCAAATCAGACTGAGATTGGACTAACGTGAATGATTAGTGGACAGAACCTGGACATGAACTGGGGGGGGTTACTTGACAAGGTAGATGAACCTGATGGAGCTAGCACTTTCTGGGAAGAAAAGAATAATTACTTATTTACCAACAAACAAAAGCTCATTTCTGTTGGAGACCTAGTCCTAGTATAGTACATCACATTTTTTTTACTTTGAAAGTAGAAGTATTAAATCTTGTGTATTTTTTAAGCAACTATTACAGCAATTTTAGTGCAATTACGGTTAGTGATGGGCTCCATATTAATTTACAAACAAGGAATGGTATTTGCGAAAGTAGCATATTTTAGGCTTCCTGAACTAACTGAAAAGTTGTAGACCGTGCCCGTTATAAGGGCATGGAGGAAAGTTAATCAAATAAAGGCAGAATGTAAGTATGCCTAACCTGCAGGTTGATAAACACCATATGGGTCCTCTTATACAGGAATAAAATTGCTTTCATTTTCCGTAGCTTAATTCTGTTTAAATTGCTGCAAACTCCAGCCTCTTTATTCTGAGTAAAAACACATGTCCCATGCGTTTAACATGCTTGAACTTATGCTTGTGAACTTCACCACTTGATTATCCATAACTTTCCCAAGTCTCCCCACCCAAACTTGCCATTAAAACAAGTTATTGCTCTTACTTACATACAAAGTGTGTAAGCAGGCATAGCAGCATGCTCCACACCAGCTGCACTCTGGCCATGTAGAGCCCTTCTAATGGGCACCTTCCCCCACATTTGCATGTGTTTTAAGAAGTTAAACTCCCAAAGACAGAAAGGAACAAATTGAAAATGTTCAAAGAAATTGGACCCCTTTCTATGCACATTTTCTGAATTTGTCTGAAGGACACTGAACTTATTTCTTTCTCTTATATGCAAAGGATGCAAGAATGGCAATATACATCCAAAAAGACCATGGCAGACTAAAGTTGATGTTCCTCGCCTCTACCAAATTCCTGAGGAAAACAAGCTACAAGTTGTTCTGTTGCACCTTACCTACAAAATGTCCTTCAACATTCAGAGGAGAAATACTTCTTGACATACTGTTTCTGATTTAATTTTAATATTTAGCACTGCATTGTATTTAAAAGTATGGGAAGTGGTAAATAGAAAAAAAAAAATAAAGAAGAAACCAGAACAGCAATAAACACAAACTGATTCATAGGTGAGGTACCAGCCTATTGCCCAAACTGTCTGGCATGTGTTTGATGTACAGGATGATGAGAAAATTTTCATAACAAGTATTTCATTTGTTTGCTTCTAAATAGGGCGAGAATATTCAGAGGATGTGCATCACCACGAAATAATTCACTCTTTGCAGGTCTTGTTCTATGGAACACAAAGGCATCCTGTCTTGATCTATTTTGGTGCAGACTGACATCAGCCATGGTTCCCCACCTGTGGCAAGAATGCCGCTGGCATCACACAAACCATTTCCAAGGCCATAACCAGGCAGCCTCCCTCTTCCTATATAGATGCTAATTTGACTTGGCCAGGAACGGCCTATTCAAAGGCTGTTACCAGTAGCTGTTTATGCAGGCATCCACCCTGTGGCTCAGCTCTGGCCAGCACTGCCGGCCTGTCCTGACCGGTCCCAAACACCAAACCCCACTGCTGACCCTATTTGCAGACATCTGGGCTTTGAGAGACAGAGGCAGTGGAAGGGTGGGCTGTGAGGCTGATGCCCCGCTGTGAGAGTATGCGGTCGGAGAAGATGCGAACAGCAGGGGTAGAGACAATATTCACTGTCATTACCAGCAATGCTTGTGGATGTGAACAGCCCAATTGTACTGCAGACATTTCAGAGTTTCTATGAGTGACTGCTTAGTAAAAAATTTAGAGGTGTATGATAAAACCTATACCTTTATATGATTCTGGGTGATAGACAGCTCCTTATTTTCATTGTTTTTAAGGAAGTTTTACATTTGCTGTGTAACCTAGAGGGGAAAAATCCAAACCTGCCTACTTTGGATGAAATAGTCTAAGCTACATGGATACTGTTGCTATAATACATCTTCATAACTCTGTAACTGGACTCTAGGTTCCTTATGAAAGCAGGTCCTTGATGAGAAAATCTGATTTTTTTGGAAGCTCTAGAATTATACTGAGAAAATTTTAGAATATTGGAATTCCACAAAGAATTAAAAATATTAGAATTATGCCAATAAAAGCAGAGAGTAGCTTCAGTTTTGCTAAATAATCTCCTAAATTTTAATACTAAACTCTGTATCTCATAGTAAGTTTACATTATTTAATATGAACATATAAAACATCCTAAACTATGCCAAAATTTTGTGGGTGACCTCAAATTCAACTTCTAAGAAAAAGCAAATATGCAGGGAACTTATTCAAGAAAGCAAGCACCCATTTTTGGAACATTTTCTAACCAAGAGCCTGTGAGAGAAGGCAAAAATGTGAAAAAGAGGAGGCAGCTGAGACAGAGCATCAAGAGTTAAAAATACTTACCGTGATATCAAATATTTAAAAAAAGTAAAGGCTTGTGAGAGTTCAGAAGTGTTGCATATCTTACTTTGGTATTTTTAGACTTCTTTACATTTCTGAGGATCTTGAAAACACGCAAAACCTAAGACTACTTGAAAACATATTTACTGCTACATAATTACTGCATACTCTAACTGATATTGGTCAAATGGATAAACTTAATTTGCAAGGAACCCAAAATTTTAGGGGGGCCCTAAGTGACTACATCTGAATTTCACCCTGAGCAGAGGCAATGGAATGCACCTCACTCCTGGTTCCTAGTTCCCCTTGTAGCACAGAGCCACTGTTGGGGCAGCACGAAAGGATGGAGCAGTCAGGCTAAAGAGAGAACCCAGTAGCTACAGACAGCAGACAGTCAGTGATACAGCTGGACAATTCACAGCTGTGCTCTCCTCTGCATCCTACTCACAGGAGGGGTGGGTGGCAAAGGCATCCTTCATGACAGCAGCAAAGAGTTGGGTGCTCCAGTACAGCATTTCCTGCTGATGTAAGCCAGCCACCTGGATCCCACACAGATCCAGCCTCAAAGAGAGGAGCGGTGCTGGAGGGCTGCCTGGTGGGCGCTGGTTCCCACAGCCTGCACTGAGGGGCCTTTCTGCCCTGAGTCAGCCAGGGGCACCATCCTCTCCCCCTCTCTTACCCTCTGTCCACCAAGAGGTCGGGGTGTTCTGCAGATGCCAGCATTTTGTTGGGTTTCTCACTGTACTGACAAATAGAATGAGTGCTGTGGGACAGCCTCCTGGGAACACCTCTGGGAGTTATGGTCTTACTTTCTGAAATGCCCAGAAGGGAAAAAGAGCCTTTAGGTTATGAGGTTGGGAGTTAGGACTCTGGAGCTACCAGCTGTGCACACCCCACAGGTTGCTTAGCCTTGGTGTGCCATATTTTCCACCTCCTCAAAAAGGGGATTACAAATATTTCAGAGGAATATTACACATTTTCTTGTATTAATACTCGTTCTGCTTGAAATCTCTGAGTGAGAAATGCTACATAATTACGAAGGCAGTGGCGATGTCAAGCACCAGGACAAATAGAGTGGAAAAGCTTTTAAAAGGCTAATCCGAAGCAGGTGCCCATGTGTGTCTGCAGAAAAACTTCAGCTTGCTCAAGACATTGATGTACTTCTCAAGAGTTGGTTGGAATTAATGGAATTACCCATATGAACACCATGAAGTAATAAAGACTGAAAACAGTTAAATGAGTTGGCCTACTCCATTCTGTGGCAGAAACAAAAACTACCTGACGTCTGCATTCAAGTATCATGGTAAAAGATCTGTTGCATAAATTTGGATATGTTTTTATGAAACAATATTTCTAGAGTACAGGAATGTTAATTTACTGGTCAATTCTTCCCCAGCATAGCATTTTAAAAAATTAAGCTTCTCCCAGTACCAAATTCCTGTTGAATATATGATTGACAAATGCTAATTTTATGCAAATTTTAACTCTTGTGTCTATGAGTGACTTGAATTGGGTGCAAATGTACACAATCCCTTTTTACGGTCTGACATAATTGTCTCTGATGCCTTGAGCTCCTCTAAGTAGTCACTTGACTACAAATTATAACACACTTGACTTTTCATATATAAAGGGTAAATAGCTTGAGACATTTTTAAGCTTTATTCAAAGTGTGAGCAGTGCACACTGGATTGATAACAGTGGGAAACTAACTTTTGAAAAACTCCAGTTCTCTCACTGTGTTCTCTTTCCTTTTTCTTAACTATCTGAAAACAAAATAGGAGTATAACATGTAGTCTTGTGGTTATATGACTGCATTTGGATAGTGTTTTGACATGTGTTTTCCTATTGCAGTTGTTACTTTAGAAAGAGCTAATGTGACTGACAGAGACTTCTGAGGCATTATGACGAAACAAACCATTTGACTTTTAGGAGAAAAAGAGCAGAACAATTTATCCTAGTACTATATATCTTTTTCTGGGCAGTAAGGTCATGAAGACAAAGTAACAAAATTGAACAATGCAACAACTTGCATGAAAAAAACCCCATTGCTCTTCTCCTTGATATTCTTGTCATGAAGATGAGACTAAAACAAACCTCCAGATACTCGACATTAATAGGCAGTGATGAACAACGAGGTTCCTGCTCTCTCCTCATGTGCAGGGGTGTTCTGGGTAAAGCAATGCTGTCAAAGTTGATACACTGAATTCTCTCTTCCATACACTTAATAGTCACTTGTTTGGTGATCTGAAGTTAATGGATTTATTCTGTAGTTAATTGGGTTTAACCAGAGGAAAATTGGACTCACTAGAACAAGTGCTAACACAAAAGACTTTGCTTTGCTGGTCAGAAAGACTAACAGTGCAGAGGAAAAGGACCTCTTAGCAAATAGTACCAGGAGGGTGATGCAGAGAAAACTTACCTACTCTTTTGGATTGGCAGCTATATCACATGCTGTGGTGAGGAGGCACTCAGCCCCACTCTCCACTGGTTCCAACCAATTAAGCCCCTTGGTTCTTCATCACAAAAGTGATGTGTATGAGGCAGGATGAACAAAAGAGAACTGTCTAAGTGGTTATCACAGGTGCCTTGAATTTATACATGCAGCTGTGCTGAAAAAAATAGATCCAGAAAAGACATTTTATTACATGTTTGAAAAACTCTCTTCAAATTAAAAGATGACATCAATTCTCACAGTAACATTGGATCAGTTGGTCAAAATAATTTTTATGATCTCAAACCAAGAATGATGACACCAGTTATACCCTAAATTCATCCCACGGCTGCTGTGTGCATTTGCATAATAATTGTATTTACAGTACAGTATGCAAACTCACGTAAAGTGCCCCCTAAAAAATTCATTCCTAAGATTTTTATATCCTTCAACTACATGCATATTACCCAGCAAGGTTTTATTTTACACATACTGACTCATTTCCTTCTCCAGTAAATGATCACTGTGCAACCCATTGACTTTCTCCATGATTACTGGCAGCTATACGAAAGATATCTTGCACCAACAATAACACAGAGGCCATGGAAATTGAGACACATTCATGTTGCTTTATACATTTATGAAGAATTTATTTATCTATTTACCTGTGATGGTGATGGGAATTTGCTGTAGAGTGCAGAATGATGCAACACATGTAAAACCTTCTCAGCATTTTCCACTGTTGGGCTGTTACTTTTTCTCTCCTGGAAAGGAAGGAGTAAAATGGGTGATTGGTAATTTTCCAGATACATTACACTGAGTTCATCTTAGATTCATTTCTAGCAGTGCCAGCATGGAGTATCTTTCCTTTGCATATGAACTATGAATATAGGTCGTACTTCTGGTCGTCTGAGGCATGCTGCATGCTCTTTCTTAGCAAACACTACAGCTGGTTGCCAAACCTAATTCATGAAAACCAAGATCCAACATGGTTATTGAGGCCATAATGACCATCTAAGCCATCCTAAAATTATCTCTGAAGGCTGGAGAAGGACTTGCTCTTCCTTCTCTATAGACCTGCCTGTGAAATTACACAGGCAGCTTTCTCTTCTGTTTGACACCTGAGTGTAGCCACTAATCTGCTACAGCTGCAGGCTGGGTCTAAGTACCTGAAGTGTGAAGGTGAATATAAAGCAAGTGGGTTTTAGTAGAAATGCAAGGATTACAAAGATTTTTGTCCCTTCTAGCATCAGTGGATGGCACAACATATCACCCATGCCAAATGATCAGATTCGGGCAGGTGGCCATGGAACTTCTGTAGGTAGACTGCACACGGTCCCAAAATGTTGCCTTCGCTAGGGGTTTTGGAAGGGGCTTTAGCTGTGGAATCATCATGGACTTTTCATTGCTATTGGTTTGCCATTAGTCAAAAGTGATAGAACAATATTTTTCATCTGGAGATGGAAGGTGACCCAATCCATGGCTGCCATACGCTTGTCTTCGTTCTGAACATTGTTGACTTTCAGAGTGGAGAGACGTAATCCAGTCAACTGAGAAATAACCTCAGCTCTGGAGAGAAAAATGCAAAATTCAGGCTGGCTCGAGAGAGAGCAGCTGACCTGCAAAGAAAGTGTACAAATAAATCATTGTGATGCCTTCAGACTCTGACCTGACCTTCTTCAGTCCCAGTAGACTCATTCCAGATTATTTGCAAGATGACTTATTTATAAAAAGCCATATGGCCACATTTGCACAATAGGAATTCAGATCAGCGTAATGTATTATGCAAACTCTGATACGAATCCATGCACAGATGCAAGGCAGGTCTTAAATTGGATTCAGTTCCATTTTGGATATGCAACCATATATGCTGCATCAGTGCAAACATTAACATGCATCCACGCTACAGATCCTGCTGCTGAAGAGCTGCTTGAACAAATATGCTAGTGCAGTGTTCTCGATGGTGGTCAACATCATGAGAGAAGAGTTCTCTCTGGAACTCACTCCTTTGAAAGACTGGAAGAATCAAAGATATCAATGCTCTCTAGCTAAAACACAGGAGTCCTCTCTGTCATTGCTTTCCCACTGTAATAACTTTAATAATAGTAATTACACTAGATGGATTATGTGCCTTTTCCTTCTGCCCATGTTGAGCAAGAAGAGAACCAAAGATCGATATTAATTAGGTTATGTAGTAGACTCATTTAATTCTCCAAAACACTCAGAATACTACAGAGAAGAGCACAATGGAAATGCCTTGAAAGATTAGATTAGATAAGTGTGATGCCCAGCTGTCACTGGGATTAATAGAGTTTTTTAAATTGGGATGGTTAGAGGAATCTGAACTGAGACCATGGCATGCATTCCTGCTGAGCAATTATTCAAACAGTGATTGAGAGCTTTGCCAAAATTTTCAATCTCTGACTCCTACCTCCTGAGTTTCCACTGCTCATCCTTTGACAATCAGAGAAACAAAAACTTGAGGAGATCTCAGGGCTGAAGCACCACTCGTGCTGGAAGGCTGGAGCAGCACTCATCAGACTGTCTGTATAGGAGGATGGCAAACTTTCTTGTGGGACTTTGAGGCTGTGAAGATAGGGGAAGCTAAGAAAAGAGAGAAATGGTTTTACATTTTACAATTTTACTGTAGCGTGCTATTGACTATTTGTCCTCATTCTACTCCTTTTTCAGGCACAGGTTGGAGGGGGATGTGGGAAAGTGAGCTGTCCTGATACTTACAGTTGATTCTAAACTGTTTTAGTAGATTATATCCCCAGGTCACCTCCAGAGCACTCCAGGTTCTCCTTTGGGATTTATGACACTTCCAGGACATCCTTGATTACTGGTTGCCAAAGTGTAGGGTTTGGGAGATCAGTTGGAGACTGTCCAGCCTCCTGTCCACCCCTGGTTTCTCCTGTTGAATGCTGTCTGCTCTAGCCTAATCAAGACAGAGTATAGCAGAGCATGAACCTAGACACGGAAAGCCATGCCAGAGCCTGTGGTGTGAATGTAGGCTCCGTCCTTAAGTCCCTAGGAGTAAATCTATGAAGGTCTTGGAATATTTCTAGGCATGAGAATGCTTGCACTACGAAACGGCTCAAATGTTGTCCAGAACAGCTAACAAGTTCCAAAGAAATCTCAAGCACTGTTTGGGTGTCAGCATGGTCATGAACCATTCAAAATATGCAGGCAGCACTTGGTTTTGGAGGTAAAGGCTACATAATGCTATGAACATAAGCCACTCTGTAGGAGCTGAGTCTAGTGCTAGAGAATGAGTTAGGCACATTTAATTCAACAGAGTTTCATTCATTAGTTCAACACCAAGGAACAAAAAAATATAACAACATAAAAGCTTTTGTTGAGCACTTGATCTAGGCTTGTTTGGGAGAAGCTTGCTTTGTTCTCTGATTAATTAAAGTTGCTTTGACTCCTTCTCTGTGGCTGACTTCCTGCTGAGTCACTTTAGGTATTTCAAATCAACCCTGTCCAATCTACCTGCCTTTTAAAAATCCTTTTCTTCTAAAACCTGTCCATGTTTTGGACCTCTTGGCTTTCACGACAATATTGTCACATTTTCTCATTTATTTCCTCCTAATTTCAATACTCTGCCATGTCATCTGACTTCACCTTTTCTCACCCTTAATTCCAACTGTACCTACAGATTGATCCATATGTATATTTGCTCTCCTTGCCTCTTATGCTCATTTCTCCCTATTTCTCGTAACATTTTCTCCCAATAATTGCATTTCTTACTTTAGTATATTCACTGTCACTCCTTTCATAATGCCACCTTTTCACCTTGACCCATAAATCCATTCTATACTGATACTTGACCTATCAATCCTTTCTATACTGGCACTTTTCCTTCATAATTACAATTCTTTAATGCTAGAAAAGTTTGAAAAAAAAATTTCTCATATATCCCTTTCGCGATAACAATATTCCTTTACCTTATTACTGTGTCTTATGCCTTAACCAGGTCTGGCTGTAAGCAGCAGTACAAAAAAGAACAATGTGTATGGTATAGAAAAGTCCAAACCAAGCCCTGATGTGATATATGAACACCTTGCTTACTTAAGTAAATCTAACATGCACTCTGATAAACATTGGTCAGGAGGAATGCTTTTGATTTGGCCATTAGACTCCCTAAATTCCCTTTGATTTCAATGTGACAACTGTATGGATGGATCTTCAGGTCCATGCACAGTCCAAGCAGAGTTCCAGAAAGAATTTGAAAGACAACTTATAGGAGAGGACCTTAGGTCATAAGTTTTTCAAGCTGTAATCATGAACATTCATGCAAAAGAATGAAAAATCAAATAATTTCTAATCAAGCAATATTGGAGCATATCAGGGCATATTTAATTGTAATATTGATATGCTACTTGACACCAGGAATATTTAAAAATATTTCCTTTTTTCATTTTGCTGCAAAATACGTTTGAATGAAATAAATGCTTCTTGAAATTTGGGACTATTTCAATAACAATATTTTTTAGAGAAAGTTGTTGCGTATGAGAAATAAAGCAAACCTGTCAAGTTTCCATAGTCATTAGGAGCCAAATTACTCCTGTCTACTTCATCCAGAAAAGCTGGCTGATACAAAGTCTTCTGGCAATGGAAGATTTATATTTTCTTTAATTTATTCAGAATAAATACTGTCCAAGCAGAAAGAGGCCCTCACAGCACGAACAAAGAATACGCTATATTTAAGAGGTCATGTCTGACTTTGAACATATGGCAGTGATTCCTGAAGTCAGAAATAAAATGTAATACTTGTAATATGGCATGTAATACTTTCTGTACTCCACCAAATTACCAGGGAGACAGATTGTGCTTTTCTGAGTATACTGACAAATGTCCTCCTCATTACGGTTTTGCCCTTTTCATATTACCATATCATTATTCTTTTCCTTTTGTACTCCAGTGTGCAATTGAGATGACTACATTCTTTGGCAATATTAAATATTTTCAGGATTGCTTAGAAAATGACCAGACATTTATTATTCTTTTGCTAATATGAATTCATCAGTAAAAATATATACCTCAAGGGGAGCCACCCATTGCATTTAGCCAAACCAGCCAAAGGTAATAAAATAGCATTTATAACCAGGAATAAACTGTGACATTTCTTTCTAATGAGATTTCCAAGCTGAGTCTTGTTGGCAGCCATTTTACATTTGTGATGCTAATAATGAGTGGGAACCTGATGTTAATAATTAGTAGCTGTTTTCTTTTATAATCTTTTCCTAATAATTTTAGTGCAGAAGCACACTTCCCTTGGGTCTCTCATTGTTTTGAGCAGGGCATTTGTGTTGCAGTAGCATTGATGCAGCCTTACCCTAGCACGGTATCAGAACAAACAGCCTCGTTGAGCTCATGTGTGATGAAAAGGAGAAGGTAAACATAATCCCACCTGTGTATTTATTTTCATGAAGGAACAGAAAACTGTTCATTTGACATGGCAGCTCCCTCCCCCACACCTCCAACAGGGCGGCTAATGCTTCTGAAGAGCAAATGCAGGGACATATCCATTGTCCCTCTGCCACTGGCTTGCACCTTCCCCATGGCAGCATCGCTCTTTCCCATCTTTCACATTGCTGTGAAGTTGCACTGAGACCCTCAGATGGGAGAAACCATGAGATATAGAAAGAAAAGAGCTCATCACATTACCAGTGACTCCTCTATTTTTTCAGCAAAAACAGGAACCAGCTACTTGACTCCATATGAAAGGAAAAGAGAAATTAATAAAATTTGGGATGGAGAAAACATATGATCAGAGGAAAGATAATTCCCATCACCATGGGAAAGGTTGGGAGAAATTCTTTGGCAAATGTCAATGCTGGAGAACATGTCAAATGGTTGGGGTGGTCCGTTCAGATTGTCAAAACCTATTAAACCTATGTCCCCCAAAACCTGGGGAAGGAGGAGGTCTTAACAGTCAATTACTTGAGTCCACTGTTTGATAGAGGCAGTGGAACTCAAATTGTGTATGGAAGGGTTGCTTTTTTATTTTAAACGAAGAAACCTAATTAAAATGATAGGAATTTCCTGGGGAAATTCTCAGACTGTTCATTTTTTAAGAGCCTTTGCATTACAAAAGGTGTTTGAAGTCCTTGAATTTTTACCCGTTAGCCACCTTTAATCTAATTTCTAATCTCTTAATAGCCTTAATTGAGTTCTGAATACTTTAAATTATTAAACATCTTTGGGGGATTATGATTTCTATTTCTGATTATACAAAACAATATCAATTGAACAACACCCCCCACCCCCATTTATGTCAAAATAAACTATCAGGGATGTAAGGCATATACTTTAAGGGCAAGATATTTGCATTTGAAATACTATTTTAAAAGACCTGTGCTTTCAGGCAGGCTAAAGAAGATGAGCAATGAGGGAACAGCAAGATCCCAATGTAGGCCCTAAGTCAATGGAGTTTCATTGTCTCTTTTTGGACTCTTTATTGTATGGGTATAGGCTGGCCATGGCCATGATGCCAGCAGTGGCCAGCTGCCAGTGGGGTGGTGGCCCATGCTGCTCACCCAAGGCACAAAGTCACCTGCTCTTCTCAGCTGGGATAGAGCTCCTTCCCATCCCACCCCCTCCCTACTGTTCCTGTGCCAGGGACAACTGGTCACATATAGACTCCATTCTAAATCAGTTTGGGTCTCCAGCTCCATCTAAGCCTTTTGTTCTTCTAAACTTTCCTAATCTGCCCAGTCTCTACCCTCCTCCGAGGCTTACTACCTTCCTGTACCTCTGATAATGAACCTCTGATAATGAACCTACCTTCCTGTACCTCTTCCTCCCTGGCCCCCTGACACCAAGGCAATTTATTTCCCTGCCCCCCCATGATATTCCTCCTTCCCCTTGGAAGATGCTAACCCTGGCAGGGACAGTAGCCCCTGCACTGAGGAGGCATCAGTTCAGACACCACTCTGAAGGCAAAAAGGCCCTGGGGAACAGAGGACAGCTGGCAGCCCTATCACACAAGGGATGAATGAGTGCCTTAAATCAAGGAGAGTAGCAACTTGTTTTACATGTTGCCACATGCTGTGGAATAAAATACTCTCTAGTAATGCAGATATGGCATCCAAAGCAGATATTTGTAGCATGAGCTAATACCAACGGAAAAGCTCGATTGTTATCAAATAAAGCCTCCTTTGTAAAAATCAGGCATTTATTTGCTATCAAAAGACAAACAAGCTTTATTAACTTGAAGAAAGTATTAGCTTTTTTCACTTTGGTTGCTGATTTTTTTTTTACTCAATTTTTGTTAGACCTCAGTTTTAGATACTGTTAATTTGTCTCCACTTGTTTTCAAACCCATTCCATCTGAAGAATTAACTTGCATATCCAGCACCAGAAACAACATATTTTGAGAGCTAAATTCTTTCCCTAAATTCAGGGCAAGATTTCAAGTTGCCATTTCTGGGTATGTTTGATGTTTTCTAGAGATCCTAGCAAAAAGTCCATAAAGTTTCTGGGGAACCCACAGTTATGCTTGTAACTCATCACTGGTACCTACTGTGGAGTCCGGTTTCATATATATAAAACAAATTCCCTTTTGGTGTATCAGTGTTAGAACCTGGATCTAACTGCCACCTTCATTCAGGATGAGCAGTGCTCTACTTCAGAAGTTGTCCTATTGATTAAATAGGAACAAAAAGCACATTATTAGACAGACTTGACTATTTACTGGTATTATTTTCAATCTGTATTGCTGTAGCAGCTGTGATTGCCAGTTGAACTCTAGAGAGGGTTTATTTTTGACAATATACCATGACAGAAAACAGTACCTTCCGTGACCTTACAGTCTGAGGTGCTGATCCAGGAGGTGTGTATGCTCTAGCTTATTTGCTGGAGTTGTCCATCCATATCCATAGATGTGCAGATATTTAAGCAGATATATAGCCTATACTGCTGGGTTCAGGCTTGTACTTCAGTTGCAAACTCCTTCATGTTCTTTTTATTTTTCTTTCAATACTGAATTTTACCATGTAGTTACATTTACATTTACTATCTAAGAAATTGAGACTTTCTTAACAACAACATGTACATTTAGATATATATTTAAACACAGTAATTTTTAATGCACTATATGGATCAGAGTAATTCTAAAAGATGAGTTAAGACATAATTATGTAGTTCAGATTCTGCAGAAGCCTGTCCTATACACTTTACATAAAAGGCCTGACATACAAGTATGACAGAAAAATGAAGGCCACTAAACTAAAAGATGAAAACAGCCAAAAGATTTCGGTTAAGGCATTTTGGCTCAGACACTTTAAGAAAGTCAGTATAAAAAGTCATTCAGCTCTCCTTTTGACTTCTTACCCTAGAAAGAGAGAACAATAAAAAAATCAGGCAGCAATAAATTTAGAGCAAATTAAAAAAAAATACTTCTATGTAGCACATGTCCTGACTATAGAAACCATTTTTGTAATAGGTCATCAAATTAAATACTGTGGCTGGATAACTTTTTCATCACTTGTAAAGAACCAAGTCCTCTCCAACACAGCCAAGCCAACATTCTTCAGTGAGACCAAAACAAGATCTGAGCAAACAGTGGGATTTAGCCCAGTATCTATGAGATGGTTATGTTCTGTGAGAAGAACAATAAAGGCAATTAGATCCCATGTTCAGCATTTCATCTGTTTACTGAAGTGCAGGAGTAAACCCCCTTTTACCATTCCATAATTTGATAAAACCACTAGAAAGGGGCTTTAAAAGTAATACCTACTAACCACAGGGACAGTACTGGGTCACTGGGTAATGCTTTACTTGAAAAACTTGCTTTAGCTACAAATTACCCTAGCAAGCTATAGGCATATGCATAAATATGAACTATAGGACTTCATAGTGAGAACTTCCTTCCCCTGTCCTCACCTATGAAGAACTTTTCTGCACAATGAGAATTACACAATGGTGTTACAAATTATATGCCAGCCTTCAGTCTGATTTTGGATATTTACACTTCTAAACCTTTCAAACTACTGGTTTCTAATTAAAATTATGACATGCTCTTTCAACAACAATAACCCAGTATGTAAGGATTCTGCATACCTTTCAAACCTTTCACAAGGAAGAAAGTCAGCCTTAATTTGCAAGTGAGGTTTATTGTTTCGGTGGCTTTAAGGAAAGCAACCTCTTTAGAAGCAGACGGCCTCCTGAGTGTGCTGGCAGGAATGTGACACAGGAGACATGAGTCTAGAGCCAAAGTCGAGGAAAATTACAATATGTAAGCCCCAGATTTCAGTAAAAAGATAAGTTTTTCTTTCTTCTCAAAGGTAAGTACATCCTTTAAAGTGAGTGTCAAGTCTACCTAACAGTAGCAGGGAGACTCTTCCTGGGTCTTCAGGGAGACATATTACCAACCCTATGTGTGCCTTACTGGCCCTCATCACTACTACTTCAGCCTCACACACAGAAGCAGGAGAGCTTCTCCCACTGCCCATACCATGCAAAGGAACTGATTCCTTTGCTGTTACCACTTCAGGGCTGAGGGAATCCTCTTTTTTCCTCACATACAGATATTAAATGTCAGTGTCAGCAGCTGGCATTCAGCAGTCAACACTGTCAGAGGGAACATCTCCATGGTTATCACCTCAGCCTTGGCAGGAAAAGCAGGGTGAATGCAAATGCAGGCAAAGCTGTGCACTGGCCAACTAACTAGCAGGAAAACACCCTTTAGCACTATTTATCCTCTGCATGGAGTTCCAGGGGGGTGATGCCACCTCCTGAGAGCAGAGGTTCCTAGGAAGGGTGACTGATAAAGGTGCCATGGCCATTCTAGGAGGAATCTTTCTGTGCTTGGGAGGGGCTCCTGCAAAAAACCACTGTGGCACAGGGTCTGTGGGAATTGCCTTCTTGGAGTAGTCTCCAGCGTGATGCAGCCTGGGGAGGCAGAATGAGGAGATGAATAGCTCCAGCAATGATGGCCCGATGCTGGATTTTCACACCTGCAGCCACCATACCTTGGCGGTGCAACAGACGGGACAGGGAGGGCAGAGGAAGACCTGCTCTTTCCGTGCTGAGATTGCCTAAGTCCTACCCCCATTCTGCTGCTTGACCTCGCTCTAGTTTGCTCCGTTAGCACATCCTCGGCGTGAGCGGGTAAAACAAGGTGCAGCTCCTCTCCCTCCGCTCTCCAGGCCGCCCGCAGACTCCGGCCAAAGAGCCGCCCCCGAGCGGTGCCCACCAGCACGGCTGCTCCGGGGCGCCCGGCGACACCGTCCATCCATCACCGCCGTTTTACAGGCGAGCTTCTCTCCCAGAGAGAAAAAAAATACTTTTCCCGCCCACGCAGCGATGGTTTTTTTTTTCCAGGGAAAATAAAATCAAACAGACCCACACCCCAAGCGGCGGCGCGGTGCCGCGGGCTGTGCTGCCGCCCCGGCCCGCCTTTGGGAGCAGGTGCTCGGCGCTGCCGCCGCCCCAGAGCCCCCTCCAGCCGGCCGCGGCACCTTGCGAGTCATCCCCGCTCCCCCGCCCCGGGCGGCCGTCGGGTGTCGCTTCCCATTTCACTTAGAGATATTTTCGGGTGGCAGGAGCCACCTCGTCATTTCCGCCAGGAGAAAAAGACACCGGCGCGGCAGCCGCGGCCGCGGAGAGCGGAGGGAGCCGCCGGGCACCTGAGCGGGCAGCTCGGAGCCAGCGCCCCGCTCGCCGCCCGGGGACCGACCCCTCGG